>BRDA01020164.1:5142-16013 GCA_036984385.1 Crenuchus spilurus
TGTAAAATTAACCAAGAAGAACCGGGTCATTGGGACCTCGTTGGGATAAAAGGAGACTAAAGGGATACTTTAGAGAGAAAGAGAGAGAAAGACAGAGGAAAGATAGTAAGTACTTTTGCTGAACTTCCTGTTTTGCTACAAATAATTTCCACAGAAGCAGAGAGGAAATTTCCAAAGACGCATCACTAGCCTGACAACATAACAGTGGTCATATGTCATACTGTAATACAGTGTCAGCACACATGGATGCTACAGCTCCTCTAATACCTCCAAATTCAGCTGTACAGAGTAAACTCTATAGAATTAATCTGACTCTGCATATTAAAACATAAGCTAATGCAGCTTCAATCTGATTTATGCCATTAACAAAACTGATATTTGCTAACATTCCTTATAAATGATTTGACGGGCAACAATGTCTTTGTGTTAGACATTTTCAGCACAAAAATGCCCAGATTTCATAGGGAAATCAGAGGAAAATAGGGTTGCTCCAGGGTTACTGGGCCAAGAAGAACCAATTAAAATGTGCAATTTTCTACACACTTTAATACATAATTTTTATTACAACAATGCCAAATTGTACTGTATATAAATGCAGAAAATAAAGTGTTTGTGAATTACGATTTTGCTCTTTGCAGAGGACAATTTATTTTCACTCCAACAAAAATGCAAATTGACTAGAAGTACCCAAAGTTTTGACTGTATATATAATACATATGTGAGGTATGTATGACCCTCATTGCAGCATTATATAGCATGTGTAGAATGCTTGTTAACTGGCTGATTCTTGGTGTAAATAAAGTCCTTTAGAAAAGTGTGGAGAAGCCTGAGCTAATCCCACCTCATGGATATGGAAATATGGGCTGCTGTGGCTTCACACACTGAGAATGGAGGAAAAGCATTAACTGTGGCATTGGCTGAGGCAACACAGATGCTCATTATCCTTCCAGAGTAACCCTGTCTGATTCCTTTAGTCTGCTAAATCCTCTTGTCAAGTATTGCAGAACGGTGTGAATGAGCCTGTTCAGAGCATTAGGATTCAGTCATGTAGCTTTTTTTTTTGCTGTTGTTTAGTGGGATTAACGTGTAATCCATTGCTTAATTGTATACAGAGTTAATAATTCTAAACGTGACTGAGCCGATTTGTTTGTTACAAGCCCACCCCCATGATGTCTAACAGCACTTAAATACTCCCATATAGGTGACTGAAAGAGAGAAACATGACTGCTGTGACTGCTGGGATGTATTCATTAAAATAATAGTTTATAGTTTAGTTCAATTTTATTCCCTTTTACTTTTCACTTCACTTCTCTTCAGTCTCTTCTACCTTCACTTCTCTTTACTTCTCACTTCACATCTCCACCTTTCTTCTCTTCTCATCACTTCTGCTCACTTCTTTTCATCTCTTTTCTTCTTTTCACATCTCCATATTTCTTCTCTTCTAATCACTTCTCTTCACCTCTCTTCTTTGCTTCACTTCACATCTCTTCCCCTTTCTTCTCTTCACATCACTTCTCTTCACATCTCACTTCACTTGTCTTCACCTTTCTTCACTTCATTTCTCTTACATAACTTCAAGTCACTTTTTTCACTTCTCATCTTTTCTCTCTTCAATTCTCTTTACTTTTGATCGCTCCTCACTTCTCTTTACTTCTCACTTCACATCTCCATCTTTCTTCTCTTCACCTTTCTTCTCTTTACTTCTTACCTCACATCACTTCTCTTCACCTCTCTTCTCTTCTCACTTCACTTGTCTTCACCTTTCTTCACTTCACTTTTCTTACATAACTTCACATCACGTTTTTCACTTTGCTTCTCTTCTTTTCTCCCTTCAATTCTATTTACTTCTCATCTTTTCTCCCTTCAATTCTATTTACTTCTCATCTTTTCTCTCTTCACTTCTCTTTACTTCTCAACTTTTCTCCCTTAAATTCTCTTTACTTCTAATCTTTTCTCTCTTCACTTCTCTTTACTTCTCATCTTTTCTCTCTTCAATTCTATTTACTTCTCATCTTTTCTCTCTTCACTTTTCTTTACTTTCATTTTTTCTCTCTTCACTTCTCTTTGTCTCATCTTTTCTCTCTTCACTTCTCTTCACTTCTCATCTTTTCTCTTTACTTCTCATCTTTTCTCTCTTCACTTCTCTTTACTTCTCAACTTTTCTCCCTTCACTTCTCTTTACTTCTCATCTTTTCTCTCTTCACTTCTCTTAACTTCTCATCTTTTCTCTCTTCACTTTTCTTTACTTCTCATATTTTCTCTCTTCAATTCTCTTTGCTTCTCTTCTTTTCTCTCTTCAATTCTATTTACTTCTCATCTTTTCTCTCTTCACTTTTCTTTACTTTCATTTTTTCTCTCTTCACTTCTCTTTGTCTCATCTTTTCTCTCTTCACTTCTCTTCACTTCTCATCTTTTCTCACTTCAATTCTATTTACTTCTCATCTTTTCTCACTTCACTTCTCTTTACTTATCATCTTTCCTCTTCACTTCTCTTTACTTCTCATGTCACTTCTATTCACGTTTCTTTTCTTCACTTTACTTCTTCATGTCACTTCTGCTCACTTCTCTTTACATCACCTCTCATTACCCCTCTACTCCACTTCTCTTTACTTCTCTTCACTAATCTACTCTACTTCTCTTTACTTGTCTTCACTCCTCTACTTCACTGCACTTCTCTTCAATCCTCTACTTCACTTCTGTTCACATCTTCTCTCATCTCCACATTTACCTGCCATCTTATTTCCCTTTTAAAGCTTTATAAAACTCAATATTGTTTTCAAATCCATTTTATTTTATACCCTCGGTGGTCACATAAAGCCAACTAATAAAATTCTGGAGTTCCAAGAATCTCAATCTCTCTCTCTCTCTCTTTCTCTCTCTCTCTCTCTCTCTCTCTCTCTCTCTCTCTCTTTCACCCTCTCTCTCTCTCTCTCTCTCTCTCTCTCCCCCTCCCTCCCTCCCTCCTAAGTCAGTGTGTATGACAACAAAATGAGAAACTGCTCAAAAAAGTGTAAATGATTTGACAGCATTTCATTTCCAACGTTTTGCTTTTTTTCTATTTTTATCCTGACCTTTGCAAGAAGGCTGAAATGATGGTAGCTTTGTGTGGCACATCAGTAAACATGCTAAACAATAAGCACTTGACCTATGCAAAACATTTTAAGAAATCTCTTCTCAAGCCCCTTATTCCAAAACCTGTTAAATACCTGTTAAATACTGTGAGGTGGTCTTGGTTAAATTTGCACCAACTGAGAGTGCAAGGAACCCACTCAGCACTTACTTCAGCCAGTTTATACAATGCAGGCCCTCCTTTCCAACCCCTGCATAATGCCCCTTTCTATGCATATAGCTATGAACACAAAAAAGAGACATTCAAATCCACACATATGCACAATTCCTACTCATTTCCTCTACTCAACAGGCTGGCTACCCCCTTCATTTTACACTGTCTGCTCCTAGCCCACCATTCTCTCCTCCTCTTGACCCCAGCCTTGTCATTGAGTGCTTGGGTGGAGTTTTGGACCACTTGAACACTGGGAAATTAAGCTCAGAAATGGTCGACTATTAGTCTGAAGTCCACTCAGACATCTACCTCAGTTCCAGGGACAGGTTGAGAAGCCATGTGGACAGAACATCATCATATGATCCATATATTTCAGGATGTTTTTCTTTGCAGAGAAATATCTAGGATGAAATCAAAGGACCATCTACAGGTGAAGAAGAAGACACATGTGGAAATGGCATCACATTGACCATCCTTTACTTTTATAGCTGAACTTCTTACTTAGCATGAAATCTAAGGATCCACTAAATAACACAGAATGTGCAGTGAACAGGCCACGAGTCGTGTAGATGTGAGACAGATTAAGAAGTGATGACTCTACCTGCTCTCATTGCAGTAATGTGAGATGCACAGCATCAGACTGGCCACAGATATTAAGTTGCTCTCTGCAATAGGGGCAGATGCACTAGCTTCCTGTAGACACTAACATAGCATTATTTCCCACTCTGATGGAACCCAGCTGTAGAGGCAGCAGCTGTCCTCAAAGGAAAAACGCTGTGGATATAGCAGAGATAAGGCTTGTAGCTTTCCCCTACCGGACCTTAATCTTGACCACATCCTTTAGAGTACACCAACAAAAAAGGAAGTGTCTGCTGAGTATTGAGTGTCATTGTTTCAGAGCACCACACAACATCTTTTTTTTTAATATGAGACTATATGCTATATTATAACACATAATATTCATAGACTTCCATCAGTCACATAGGGGAAAAGAAAACTTTTTGCACATCTAGGTTTTATCAGCATATAAAAAGAATTACACTACTCACTAGAATAGCAGCGAAAGCTAAATCTCCAAAATCAGTGCTGTGACTGGCAAATGTCAATTTATTTTCTTTCTTTTATAAAAAAAATTATAATTTACCCGATTTTCTCTCCAATGTATTTGGTAGCCAATTGACTCTCCCCATCACTTGTAATGTCCCTGACTCTAGGAGGGTGCAGATTAACACAGGCCTTTTCAAACTGCTGCCAATACACCGCCGGGACGCCAATGAGCTTGGGGGAAAGAGCAGGATCCTGATGGATCGCCTGTCACATGCCTGAGCCAGACATTACTTAGTAGTCAACTACTAGGGCAAGTGTCCCATCGTAACGACCCTGAGAGTGGCACAGCCAATTTTTGCTCTCTTAGGGAATCAGCTGCCGATGGCAAGCAGTATGACTGGGAATCTAACTGTCGATCCTCAGATCATACTGTTAGCGTATTGGTCCGCTGAGCCACTCGTCCCCCACCCCTGTACATCTCAATCAATCAATCAATCAATCAATCAATCAATCAATCAATCAATCACCATTGTGATTGACATCATATAGAGTGTAACTCATTTACAGTGTAGCTGAAGTAATATATAAGATGAAAGACACGCCTATATAATTACAGACAAGATAAATGACACGTTTAAAAATGATGATAATTTGATCTAAAATAGAAATCCATTGAAACAAAGTAAAATAGTCTAATTCAAACAAAGCACAATCAACATTATTCATCAGTTTACTCATTAATTAATAGGTATATCATGACATATCACTGGGATTGAAAAATACTGTGATATAAATTTGAGCTCATATCACTCACCCCTAAAAGAGCTCTATATAAAACAGGAGTAAGGGACAATAATATAACACAGCTTGAGAATGAGCCCTTGTTGAGCCCGGGACCAGTCATTGCCTTTAGGGTGGTGGCAACAACAAGAAACAATTGCTTCCCCAATAACTTTTCTCTGCAGAAGCCAGGCCGGGCCCAGTATGCAGTATTAATGAACGTGTACACCACACACTGTGAGTCACTTTCTCTCTTGTAATAAAAAATGGATGGCAAAATAAAGCAAAAAACCACAAAGTTATGAATAAATTACTCAGGGCAATATGCTTGCCTGCCTGTCATGCTGTGGAGGGCCCACCCTTTCCAGAGTGAAAATGGGCACAAGAAATCACTATGCAAGTTAACCCAGTGAGTCGGTCATTCAGAAACATACTGCCCTGACCTTTGGCACATAAATAGCACAGAGCATCCATCTGGTCAAAATCTGACAATGATTTAACAGCCATTTTACATATTATTTACATACATCTGTGCCTGAACTAGCTCGCTAAAACCCTCAGAAACATGTTGATGTGATTTTCCAATTTGTTCCTGAATGTCAGGCTACTTATATGTAATACAGTAATAAAATAGTCTTACCCTATAAAATCATCAATGTAGGAGTGTTCATATTTCCTCTCGCCATATCTGATTTCTGTTATGCTCCCTTTCTTCTCATTGTTCTCATAAATGCTCAGAAGGGCAGACACACAGTTGGATTATATATAGTAGCAGAAGGCTACAGTCACACCCTACAGAGTCAACTGCACTGTAACTTTAACCTAGTGCTTTATAAACTACAAATGACATCATGCAAATGACTAGTCAAATGCAATTTGTAATATTATTGGACATGTTAATACATATTAATGAGCTTTTTTTCCTCTTATATAATCAGATGTAATTAAGTTGTCATCATCACAGTTACATTGCAAGTTTTACTTTACCTACTGCTATACAGAGATAAACTGTATGGACAAAAGTGTTGGGACACCTGCTCAGTCACTGTTTCTTTCAAATTCAAGGACTTTAAAAATGGACTGCATTTACTGTACAGGGAAGGCTTTCTGTTAGACTTTTGAACATTGCTGTGAGGATCAGTGTTAGTGAGGTCAGGATGCTGGAGAGTCAAACCCATCCCCCCCATCTCTAACTCATCCTAAACATATTGGATGGAGCAACATCATGCCAGAGAACACAGCTCCACTGCTCCATAGCTCAGTGCTGGGGGTTTTATACCCTTCTAGTCTTATAACCTGGCATTAGGCATGGTGCCAATAGGTTTATGTTTATCTGATCTAGAGAGTCTTATTCTGTTCTCTACAGGTTGACATCTGTCGGCAATAGGTGCAAAGTAGATAAATGTATTTATTAGAAGAGGTACACAAGCACATAGTGTAGGTACCAGAAATCATTAGAAATAAACATAATAAATACTGTAAAATGTCTCTGTAAAAAGTAAAGTATGTAGTATCCTTGGAGCAAGTTTCAAAAACTAATTTGGCTCCAGATGTTCCTTCCTTCTTCTCAACACTCTCCATCCTCCAGTTCGTCACCATCACATTCAGTTTAACATGATGTTGTGTTGATCAACCAAATTAAGTACTGAATACTTATATAAGTATATAAGCAACTACAAATAAATATGATATTATTTAATACATATTTTGTATTTTATAAGATTTAATAAGTATCATATTAATTCTCTTTGCATGCATGTCATGTCATCATGTCATGTCATGTCACACGCCGTCATCGCTTTGCGATGGTAGGCTGCACAGACGAGTCAATTCTCTCCAATGCCATCTGTCTCTGGTTGCTTGTAGAAGGCTACATTTACATTTACATTTGAGACATTTAGCAGACGCTTTTATCCAAAGCGACTTACAATTGGGGGTTAGGTGCCTTGCTTAAGGGCACTTCAGTCATGACCTGCCCTGGGATTGAACCGGCGACCTTCAGGTCACCAGACCAGATCCTTAACCACTAGGCCACTAGGCTAGCACCTGATAATCCAGTCCATGTCTTGATGTTATCCATCCAGGTTATTCTTGGTCTTCCATGTCTTCTGACTCCCTCCACAAGTCCAGTCATAACACTTCCTTCAATGCTCTCATGTGCTGCCTCATCACATGACCGAAGTAGCGTAACTTGCGAGATTTAACGTGCATCAGTAACTCCTTTTGAGTTCTAGCATCTCATATACTTGCTCAGTGGTCATCATCTTCATCCATGAGATCTTCAGCAACTTCCTGATGCACTTGTTCTCAAAAGCCTGAATATGTCTTTCTTCCTCTTTCTTCAGTGTCCAGGCTTCACATCCATATTTGCATGCATTCTAACATTAACAGTGACTGAATAAACTCTCACTGCCTAGATATGCTGGCAAAAAAAAAGTATTTTCACATTTTATATGACAAAACATGACAAAAAAATACAAGGACTCAACTTTTAAAATGCATAAGAAATTAGACTCATGTATCTAGTATTTGCAGAAGCTTATTTCCTTCTTGATCACTTCTGTTGGTCCATTCATTATAAAACTTTGACAGAATAAGAGGTGATATAAACACAGGACGTTTTTATCCTGACAGCAACGAACAGCATGTGTACACACATTTATAAATGAAAGTGATCAGCCTGTCAGACAGAAAAGTGAACAATCACACTGAATAAACTGGTAAAATCCATGAGATTCCTAATTAGAATATTAATGGAGATGTTGCTCTGAATTATGCAAAGAATGGCTGTGCTGTAACTACCTGGAAAAGTACTTTGCTGTTTTGCCACCTACATGACTTCATTATCATTTATGAATATTTCAGTCTTTCTCTATCAGACATGTGCCCCCTTACAAGAACTTGAAGTGCCCGTCAAAGGAAGAAAGGAAACTAACTACAGTTCCAGTTTGTTTTACAAGAATAGAAATAGATATGCACTTTCTAGTGTTACACATGCACATCTCTCAATGAGACAAATGGTGGTAATTATTTAAATAGAGGAGATTGCTATAAATAAAAAAGTGAAGAATCCTACCAAGACTATGTTCTTACAAAGAACTCCTGTGAGTGTCTACATCTATCCTACTACACGTTGCAAGCCTGCTCGGACAGCCCTGACTCCACTTTTCAGCGTATGTCTTTCCTAAATCCAAATCCAGATTACTAATTAGGTTCATAAAATGGAGCTAAAATTCCATATAAGAACCAACCACACAGTAAATGTGTGAGGCTGAAGTTCTGTATTTTACACCAAGCACTTCAGGAAAGACTATTTCACAGCTGTGGAGAGGGATTAGCAGAATCCACATCAGATCTCCAGTTGCTCACAAAAGCAAGTCTTTAACCTTCTGCAGTCAGAGTTAATCGCCTTCTACACACACACACACACACACACACACAAAAAATCATACAGAGAAATGGCCTGAGGAACATACAGGGAAAATGGTCACAGAGACAAAGCAAAGTAAGTATCTTACAGAACATGCAGAGATCAGAGACCTCCCAGATTGAACATTTAAGTTCTAGACATATTCTGTGGATTCTAGTATATACTGTAGTCAGTACAGTTCATTTATCAAGAGAGGTCTTTTATTGTATCTAGAGATCTTTGATCAGTCAAGAATGGTGTTAAGATACACAAATATGTTCCTATAAAATGTAACTTGGGTATACTGTTCTCGAAAAAAAACTCTAAAAACAGAAAAAAATAATTTTTTGCAGAGATTACTTCTCCATACAGTCATAGACTTATTACACCCTGAGGACAGATTTCCAAGACAGGGATTAGGTCTAGTTCTGAATTATATTTTTTACATTAAAATATATTAAATATACAGTTTATATATATACAGTGATATACAGTTGTACACATACCTTCCATCCACACTCATTGTCCATTTTTATCAGCTCCAATGACTATTTAGGTGCACTCTATAGTTCTAAAATTACAGACTGTAGTCCATCTGTTGCTCTGTATACTTTCTTAGCCTCTTTCACTCTGTTATTAAATGATCAGGACCCCCACAAGCCAACCACAAAGCAGGTATTACTGAAGAATTGCTGTGTGATGAAGTGGTGCCACAATTCATCAGTGCCATCATGTCCAGAATGAGTCACTTTGCCTGTGTCTCTGGACTGTGGGAATTTACACTATATGAACAAAAGTACTGGGATTTCTGCTCATTTATTGTTTCTTCCAAAATCAAGGGAATGGAAGGAAGTGAAGTCCCAATAATTCTCTCCACTGTCCTCACCACCCTCCTCAGGGACTTCCAGTCAGATGCACTACAGGCTCCTGCCCAGACCGAGATGCAATTGGTCAGTATGCTCTCCACTGTGCCCCTGTCGAAGGTGGTGAGAATTCGTCTCAGAATCTTCATTCGTCTCAGAAAGTACATAAGTTGCTGAGCTTTTTTGACCAGAGCTTCAAAGTGGGTGGACCAGGTCGAATTGTCCGTTATCTGCATCCCCAGAAGTTTGGCTTTGCTAACTATCTCCACTGCTGAGTTCTTAATGAGGATGAGTGGGTTAATAAGGAGTGGATGGGTTGGCTCCTTCTGAAGTCGATGATGATCTCTTTTGTCTTCTCAACATTCAGGACCAGATTGTTGGTCTCACACCAGTCAACCAGATGGTTCACCTCTTCTCTGTAGTCCAGGTCATTATCATCCTGGATTAGACCAACTACCGTCATGTCGTCTGCAAACTTCACAATGTGGTTGGTAGTGGACCTGGCACAGCAGTCGTGGGTCATCAGGGTGAACAAAAATGGGCTCAGGACACATCACAAAGGGGAGCCAGTGAGAGATGGTGCTGGAGACATTGTTGCCCGCCCGCATAGACTGAGGTTTGTTAGAAAATCTAATAGCCAGTAAATTCTCCACATTTACTAGACTAGAATGTGTATGAAATTGTACATATGTGTCAGAAATGGATGCAAATTAAAAGTAGTCACATGCATTCATTAGAAGAGGTATCCACAAAAATTTGGACATATAGTGTAGCTGAGCTCTACAAGGTCAAGAAGGTCCTGACTATGTACATAGCAACTACAATCTGACGTAAAATTATTTCTATATACAAACCGGATTCCAAAAAAGTTGGGACACTAAACAAATTGTGAATAAAAACTGAATGCAGTGATGTGGAGATGGCAAATGTCAATATTTTATTCGTAATAGAACATAGATGACAGATCAAAAGTTTAATCTGAGTAAATGTAACATTTTAACACTAGAACAGCGGAGACATTCTGAGGAATTTTCAGAGTCTAGTGAAGTCTCCCTCCTGAAGCTCCTGAAGCCCCTGAAGCCCCTCTCCTCCTTGTCACAGATTAGAGAGCTATTAGCAAAGTACTGTTATGTAAAATAGCACACCTCTCACCCAACCGGTACCACCTCAGCTCACCTCAGCTCTCTCTCTCTCTCTATCCTAAAGATGAAAATCATTACATATATAGCTATATATTATATATAAATATATATTATACTATATTATATAGAACTGCGTGCGGTTGCACAACATGAATGGAGACGTTTGCTTTGTTTTGTATGTTTTCTCTCTCTATCCTAAAGATGAAAATATTTTATTTTTTCGTTAGATACAAACATAATGGAACTAATTATATTTAGAATTTATAGAATATAGTCTCACAGCCATTTGCACATTTTCTTATGCAGATACAAATATATATATACTGGAGACATTTGCTTTGCACGTA
>BRDA01020170.1:0-18836 GCA_036984385.1 Crenuchus spilurus
CAGATTAAACTTTTGATCTGTCATCTATGTTCTATTACGAATAAAATATTGACATTTGCCATCTCCACACCATTGCATTCAGTTTTTATTCACAAATTGTTTAGTGTCCCAACTTTTTTGGAATCCGGTTTGTAGAACCATTTAAAAAAGATTCCATATAGAATCATCTGCACTCTTAAAAGAGAGGGTTCTTCAATGGTTCTTTAGTAAAGAAAATGGTTCTATATAGAACCATGAACAATCAATCAAACAATCAAAGAACCCAAAGGGTTTGCATGATGAGAGGGTTTGTCAGATTGATGAGGAATGTGCTGTAGATGGTTCTGCATAAAAGGGTTTTTCTATTACAACAAGTTTGACATCGGAACTACAGCAGAACCCTTTTTGGTGTTATATAGAACCATTTTAAAAAACTTTTGTATAGAACCATCTATAGCACATTCCTCATGAGTAAGAAGAACCATTTTACCATGCAAAAGCAGGATGGGGGCACACAAAGTGTTTGTGCTTAGGGCACCAACATGCCTAGCATCGGTACTGGTTCATGGTTCTATATAGAACCATTTTCTTTGCTAAAGAACCCTTGAAGAACCATTTTTAAGAGTGTACCATCTACGTATATCCACATGTTCTATTGTTACTCTTCTAGTGTCCTGATTTGATGATCCTGTCTCCGACTGTAATGAGTTGCCATGTGTGGAGCCACGGCTTCAGGATCAGCTCTTCTTTCCTGCTGCAGAAGCTCCTCCTCACTCAGAGCTGGAGGAGAGTGATGGTGGTCACAGCCCTCCCCTCTCAGAGCACCACACCCTACAGCAGACCACTGTGAATCAACCTTCATGTCTCTTCCTCAGTTCCATCCCTCCATTCCTCCTGATATTACCACACCCTAATGTGAGTCACCACCTCTTTCTCTTCCTGCCCTTTTCAGATTCATATGCATGCATAGGTGTTCTCTTGTCTTTCTCTCTTCTTTGAGATTAATTCTGTATTGATTTGAAACACACTGGCTGTCAAAAGCTGCAAGATTGAGCAAGGTCAATATTCACACTGAGCACAAATTTCTAATTCATCAGGCCTCTTTATGTGCCATTGATTTTTTCAGATTGAATGCCTTGAAAAGAATCTGATTACCCTTTTCCCAAAAGTCTAAAACAATGGCAGCCTTATGACAATAGATAGAGAACAAGTGCTGTTCTGTATGTCCTACAGAAAGAACTTAACACTTAAATATAACCTTTGCAGTGCCATACACACTTAACCCTTTAATATCCTCATCCTAACTCTTTATACATACAGTGAAATTGCATTTTATGGTAGAACATGAACTACAAATATGGAAACTGTGCAATAACAGGCTAATTTTGTTCACTTTTTAAAACTCATCTGTGTGGTTTGAAGATTTTCAATATTTGATCCAGTTTATTCCTTGTGGTGGATATTAACCTGCTGGTTTACATTCAATCAAGAAAATGTTGCATTTCTGACCTCTAGTGGGTGTTTTTTAGCCTAACATACCTCTACCGATTGGTAGAGATGATACAATCACATTGTGTTAATTGCAACATCTTCAATAAGATATAGTGACTCAAATGTGCTCTACCAAATGGTTGAGTAGATGTTAAAGGGTTAGAAAGAGTTTGTTAGTAAAGGAAATGTTAATATATTCATACATGACAGCTCATTTGCATGCCCGCAGGTTCTTGACATGGCTGTATTGTTGCTGTCCATGATGAAGATTCTGTTCTGTAAAGAACATTTTAGACTTTGATTTTATATAGTACAAAAGGAGGTTCTGCTATGTGAAAATCAACTTTAGATTCATTTTTTGCTGAGTGTTTAAAAATAAAAGGTTCCCTCATGATGCTTCAGTGGATGGAATAAAGAATTAGAGCATTTTTTTGTTTTTATAAAACCATTCATTCGTGCTAAGAACTGATTTTAATTTCTTTAGGGTTAGTTTTTGGACTGTGTCAGGTAGTATTAGTCTGACTATTCTAATCCTAGCTAAGTGGATTATGAATATTATTCAAAAAGAAAAACTGTGGACTTTTCAGAGCAGTCGCTTAAAATAAAGTACTTCTGAGAGATTAAAGCATTCTGTTGGGTTTGCGTAACTCTGTATTGCTCAAACACTATTAGTTACCCAACCTTCTTAATATTAGCCCTGCGCTGGTGCTCAGCCTTGCTTTGTGATAAATCCTTTATGTATATTTTATTGGCAGACGTGTGTTATTCCCAGCAGGAAAAGCTTTGGGTTCAGATGTGGAATAATGTATGCAGGCTGGCCCCACTAGCACAGGAATGTGCCATCATTTAGAGACATAGACACACATACAAGCCCACAGACCCACACACTCATATCCACGTACCCATGCCTGGGGTAGACGAGGCATTTTATGAATAATAACACTGAGGCGGTTCTGTTCATACGGGTCAAATAATGGGACAGTGCAGCAGTATGAGCATCTCCAGCTGGCTCTCCTGTGGGACCAGCCCACTGGCCTGAGGGTGGAGAGGGCATCACAGAGCTCTGTGGGCCCACAGTGACATCTAGTGGATGGTAGAAAACTGGATCATTTCTTAGAAGTATTCCTCCAGGTCCTGTAGTATGTTCATCACAGATTTGTTGTGATTTTAGGCTGATGTACCTCTAGGAAGCTCTTCCCACTGCCTAATTTTACCCAAATATCAAATTATATATTGGCAACAGACAGTAACACACACACATTATAAAAATGTAAGATGTTTAATTAAATCAATTAAATCAAAAATTGAATTTTTGTTAAATTATTAGACATTTCCAGATATTAGACACTAAACTTGGAGATCATGTTTTGGAGAGTTTTCTGTTCAGGTGAGGGGGTCCAACACTGCAGACTCTCGCCTGTAGGTCCAAGTCAGTCCAGCATAACAACAGCAAAAGCTTGCTGGCCTTATGAAACAATGGCAGAGTCAAGCTGACGGGTATATGAGCATGTGTGGGCGTATGTGTGTAGGTGTAGCATGGCGGATGCTGGCGGCAGACGGCAAAGTTGAAGCTATGGACGTGTGTGCATTTACAGAACACATTCAGATGCTCGAGGCTGATCTTTGTCGAGGACCCTTACGAGTGCTTTCAGCAGCCCAGGTTTGATCACGCCATAACAACATGTTTGTCTTGCTGCCAACCCGTGTACTGAATACTGATGTGAAGCATCTCCAGAGAAGTCTTTGTCTTTGTTTGTTTTCACAAAACTGTTCTACTTTGCTGGTAGTCTTAAGCTTAGGCTGAGATTACTGTTTGATTAAGTACTTTGTTATACTGATATTAGTGTAAAACTAATATACAGATTTTAGTAGGGATGCCAGAAACCAAAACCAAACAAAATTAATCATTTGGCTGAACACTGAACATGGTTCTTCATTTATATAAATGATTACAAAATTAATAACTAAAATTAAAGTTGGTTTGACATAATTAGGTTTAATAACATGAGTTTAATTGATTTTTTTATATTTGTATATAAAACAAAGACAATAATATATGAATATGTATGAAGATGCATGTATGTTACATTATTACTAATATTTAATAAAATGATGAAAATGTCTAAAATGAATGATGTAAGTCACATGGATGTTTTGTGTGTTTAATGTGAGTGTCATTGGCTACAGACACTGAAACACTTCACATTTCTTCTGGTAATTGTGAGACGGTCCCTAACATTGCAGCCGCCGAACACAAACACAAAGCTAAGCGGCTGTATTCTGACTTCATCATAACAAGTGCAGTTTAGTAAAGGTTGTGCTTGTAGTTTGTTGTCTTTTCCATTTCACCACCAAACTGTAACTGTGCTGGTGAATCTGTGTTTTATTAACAATATTAATATGTCTAATATTAAATTAACTTTACTGCAGTAAATTTACATTCTGGTTCATGTCTGAAAGGTAACAGTGTCATTAAAGATGTCATTATTCAATATAACAATGCATCTCTAGATTTTAGTTTTAGTGACATATCAGTACCTAACAAAAACATGATTAGTTATATAAGAACTACATATAGCGTAAGATTCCTTTCTGTAATGCTTTATTTAGTCCAAAAACAAGTTAGTTAAGTTTATTAATTGTGCAGTTAAGTCTCAATTCAAACCATGATATATGATATCAGTACTGTTCTGCACATCTTCCAGTAGATAAAAATAAAGCACAGTCATATTTTAGGTTTATGTCTTTGTCCTTGTCGGAATAAATAGAGAATTTAAAGTGTCCGTGTTCCTGGCTGCTGTTTCTGCTGTTTCTGACAGCTTCATTAGCACCTGTGTTATCATGCTATTTACTGTTATTTAGAGCACCAGTGGATCAGCCCAGCTCCTGCACTGCTCTGATAACAGTCTCCAGTGACTCACAGAGCAGGGAAGGGAGGGTGGGACGGATTGGGCTTTTTGGACTGCTTTGAAGCACTAGGGATGGAGCTGTATCCGTTTACAGCAGCTGTATGAATGAGACAGAGAGACAGAGAGACAGAGAGAGAAAGAGAGAGAGAGAGAGAGAGAGTTGGTACAGGATGTTGGATACTGAAATGTTTAACAGGACCCCCTCCTATTCACTGTGAGGGTGCCCTCTTCTTCACCCCGTGCAAACACATTATCTGCTTCACCATCAGCCTGTCCTGCCATTCACCTGCATTGTCCGTTCTGTTCCATGAGTTCAGCATCATCTAATGGGCTCTTCTCATCAGCTATCTCGTCCATCTTAACAGACTCTAAGAAGGGCCACCAGATTGTAAATCAGGAGGAAGACATGAGCAGAATAAAGGAGAGGTCAAAGGTTAACCAGCCCCCCCTACACTGATCCATTTTTAATCTACATGGAGCCGTCACATATTTGCTCTGCTGTGGGTTTTAATACTCGCAAATGACATTTTCTTACACTTTCCTACAGTTTGCGATTACTGTTTACTTTTGAATATATACATATCACGTCTGTGTGACAAAATACAAAGTATACTTTACTTTTGTGTAGAGCATCTGATGTTGAAAAACCCTATATACAGTACCAATACAGGAAATTATTTCAAAGTGGTCTGCATTATATTAAACAAAACTGTGTTAAACAAACCAGAATATATTTATATTTTACATTCTTCAAAGTAGGCACCTCTTGCTTAGATGGCAGCTTTCTCTGCATTTTCTCAGTCAGCTTTATGAGGTAGTCACCTGGAATGGCTTTCAGTGAACAGCTGTGCCTTGTCAAGAGTTCATGACTTGCATTTATTGCTCTCTTAATGTGTTTGAGACATCAGTTGTGTGTCTACTCTGAAGAATCTAAAATCTAAAACATATTTTGTTTTGTTTAACACTTAAGTTTATTACATGATTCCTTATGTGTACATTCATGGTCTGGATGACTTCATTGTTCATTTGCATTGTAGGAAAAAATTTAAACATTGAGTTACATTTTCAGTGTCTCTTGTTGACTTCAGCTACAGCACATTGACACAACTTTTGCAACAAATGTAGGTCTACAATACAATCCAACCTGAGCAGTTCCATCCAGAGAACAGAAGAACTTTATTAGGCAACAATTTGGTCCATTGACTCACTCTTTGGAGCTTTGATTGCTTACTGATCGAATCTGTCCACAAGCGTAGCTGTGGATAAGAAGCATTTCAGAGAGAGCACTAGATATAGCCTCCATTTATTATCTTTGAATGATTGTGCACACTTGCACACTGATGCCCACTAACCTCTGTATATCTAAGCTAAAGTGCTGCCTCACAAAGAGGAAGCAATAAATTATTACCTCCATTAAAAAAAAAATGGCGTCTAATCTGAATTCAATTTCACTCACAGTCCTGCGAAACCACCAAGTATCAGTCATCATCCATCTCTAACCAACCCCCACCCACTATCAATCTTCCAGACATGCTGGTGATTGTGGCCTTGTGAATGTGTTTGCATGTGCGTATATGGGTGGGAACTGACAAACTGCAACAAGCTGTCAGGATGTCTTCATTATCAATTCCATTCTGCCTCCCAGAGTCCTCTAAATCCTTAATTTTAGAATTTTGGGTAAAGTAATTGTACTATACTGACTAAATAGAAATCTACATATTGGTACAGGAACACTGCCTGTTGGGCATGAAGAACACAAGCATTTTTCAGCAGCAGGTTGGCATGTGTAAATGTCACACTCTGTGTAAGCCATTAAGCTATGCTTGTTTTGCACTTTGGAAAGGTCACAGATGCCCTTTGGGAAAGACTGGGTGCAACAGTTGAATGTGTAGCAGTAGGGTATAGTGTTGTGTGCATGGTGCACAGCAGCAGTGCTGAATTCAGTTGTTGCCTAAAGCTCTATTGACTCACTGTATTGACTTATTTCAGCGTTCATACTGTATGCAGACTGAAAATATCATATGGATAATACAGGTGTGTGATTGGACAGCATATGATGAGAAGTCTTAGTGGCTGCTGACCAGTAGAGGGCACTAGGGTGCTGCCCACCATGGTGGAAATTATTTTATATTTTCATGTTTAAAATAATCAATATTTATGTATTTTAAGTCTGTTATGTGCTTAACATGCACAATAACATGTAATATATCAAATATTTTGGGGGAAGTGAGCTTCCTGGTTAATTCTCTCTCTCTTTTGAGGTGACAGAAATATCAGCCAGTCAGAGAAGCAGCAGCCAATCACTGACCTGTAGATACAATTTACAACAGAAATTTAGCCAATCAGCATCCTCCAATCATTTCTGGCCCCCAGCAGAGTGGTCTCTGCTAAAAACGAAATATTAAACATCTGTTTAAAGCATCTGCTAGACATGTAAATAAAAGTCTATGAAAAGTGTACATCTTTTAAATGATGCTGTAAAATATAATTAGTCATGTTGCCTTTTTTCATCACTGTTTTCACGCGGTGTGTTAATAAAGCTGGGTGCTAAATGAATGACGCTGTAATTTTCATTCACTGTGTGAACACTGGTTTTGGGATTTTGTAAACATAGACATTCTATTCAATCACATGTCCTTCACCATGACTGCTGTCCTTGACACACACTGTACACACATCTGCACTTCCTTCCAAATATCCACACACACACACACACACACACACACATTCCACTGATGTGTTTTCCTTTGCTGACGCTGTGCTATTAAAATTGCGCCTTGGCTTCTTGGCCCACATGGGAATCTACTGATTGAATTTACAAGCTTCAGCATAACCAATCTAAGCCCAACAATAAGGTGTAGATTGATTTAAGCCATAGTAATGTTGTTTCAGGTTATTAGATATGAATTAGGATCAGTCATTGGACCTCCCATGTTCATGATCACAGTTCAATTGGGTCAGTTCATATGATAAATTCAATTAAAGGAGCAGTCTCATGAAACAAAAATCAGTTATTTGAAAATAGCTCCTTGTTGAAAGACATTTTCAATGTATTTTAACTGTTGTGAGCTACTCATATAAAAATTGTTTTGGGTCATCTCAGATTAGTTTGGAGATCAGAGATGAGTTTCCGGTTTAGATCACAGGATCGTTTCTGCATCTGGATGAAGGAAGAGGATGTTATGGCTTTTAATCTCTCATAGCTTTTAATAATTAATTTGGCCTTCATATAGTGCTGCATTAGCAGGGAAATTGAGCCTCAGTGGTCAACTATATTAACTGGAAATGTTCAATTTATGTTTTTTACTAGGGCTGCACCAAATACAGTGAGGAAAATAAGTATTTGAACACCCTGCGAATTTCCAAGTTCTCCCACTTAGAAATCATGAAGGGGTCTGAAATTTTCATTTTAGGTGCATGTCCACTGTGAGAGACATAATCTAAAAGAAAAAATCCTGGAATCACAATGTATGATTTTTATCATTTATTTGTGTGTTACTGCTGCAAATAAGTATTTGAACACTTGTGAAAATCAATGTTAATATTTGGTACAGTAGCCTTTACAGAGGTCAAACGTTTCCTGTAGTTTTTCACCAGGTTTGCACACACTGCAGCAGGGATTGTGGCCCATTCCTCCACACAGATCTTCTCCAGATCAGCCAGGTTTCTGGGCTGTCTCTGAGAAACACGGAGTTTGAGCTCCCTCTAAAGATTTTCTATAGGGTTTAGGTCTGGAGACTAGCTAGGTCACTCCAGAACCTTGATATGCTTCTTACGGAGCCACTCCTTGGTTATCCTGGCTGTGCGCTTTGGGTCATTGTCATGTTGGAAGACCCAGCCACGACCCATCTTCAATGCTCTAACTGAGGGAAGGAGGTTGTTCCCCAAAATCTCGCAATACATGACCCCGGTCATCCTCTCCTTAATAGAGTGCAGTCGTCCTGTCCCATGTGCAGAAAAACACCCCCAAAACATAATGCTTCCACCCCCATGCTTCACAGTAGGGCTTCCACCCCCATGCTTCACAGTAGGGATGGTGTTTTAGGGATGGTACTCATCATTCTTCATCCTCCAAACACGGCGAATGGAATTAAGACCAAATAGTTCTATTTTGGTCTCATCTGACCACAGCACTTTGTCCCATGACATACATTGTGATTTCACAATTTTTTCTTTTAGTTATGTCTCTCACATTGGACATGCACCTAAGATGATAATTTCAGACCCCTCCATGATTTCTAAGTGGGAGAACTTGCAAATTTGCAGGGTGTTCAAATACTTATTTTCCTCACTGTATTTGGCAACTGAAATTATTGAAAAGACCGAATAATTCTTACTGAACAATCAGGTTTAAAGGCTTATGATTGTATTCCTGTCTTTATTGATTTGATGTATGTTGAGTATTGTGTACATAGGCATCTATACTGACTTTTGTATTTTGGCAGCATACAAGCTTGAGGTATCTTCTGGATTCTGTCCTATAGGGATCTTTCCTGAGTAAATAGTAAAGCACATCACTCTGGATAAGACTGTCTGCCTTCAATTTAAATGTAAACCTACCAGTAAGCCTTTGCATGATTTTAGAAATTTCCCTTGTTTCCTTTTTCTTTGTTTATCACTTGATAGAGGTCTACACAGACAAAGGAATGTCCAAAAGCAGAAATGATACTCAGGACTGAATTGTTGTGAATGAATATGAGATAGGAAGACAAGGAGAAAGGACACTGTAAGGAGGAAGAGGAAAGAGGAAAGTGCAGATAGAGGCACAGAGGGGCTCTGGGGACACAGCCCCTGTTCTGACAGGCTAATTGAGCTCCATGTGGTGGCAGACTTGAGCCTGTCACTCTTCTGAAGGCCCATTTGCTGCATTTAGCAGCCTGTGTCCTGAATACTGATGCAGGGATGAGAGCCAAGCCTCTGAACACAGAACCCACATAGCAATCAACGAACCGTCTGGAGTTATAGCACTCTTATCTCTCTCTATCTGTCTATCTATCTCTGTTTCTCTCACTTCTCACTTCTTTGTTGGAGGATATCAATACTACATCTGTGGATTTTTAGCTGATCTCATTTTTTAGATAAATATCCTCATTTTAGGAAATAATCAGGTCAAAAACATTAAAAAACTCAATTTAAATTCATAATAATGAGGAATGTTTACATTCCGTATTTGTGTCATTTTTGTTTCCAGAGATTCTCTCTCTCTCTCTCTCTCTCTCTCTCTCTCTCTCTCTCTCTCTCTCTCTCTCTCTCTCTCTCTCTCTCTCTCTCTCTCTCTTTCTCTCTCCTTCACTCCAATTTCTTCCTTAGAGTACATAGCTGTGAGGTCTGGGTGAATTATTAATTTTAAATTAAAGCAGTCAGTTATAAAAACTACTGTTTATCCATATTATATTACTTGGGTGAATATTTATTTCACTCAATATTTCACTCAAGCCTCAAATAAATGTATGTGGGTGGAAAAATAACCTTGATAATTCCAAAATAATTATAAATAAATTGTGAAGAAGATTTTATATGAAAGTCAGTTTACAGGAATATGTTGTCTGTGTGTGCCGAGTTGTTTTGATTGATTGGTTGGACTCACATTTGCATCAGTGAGAAATTTGTGACTGGGCATCTCTAGACATTGCTGTTGGTTGTGTTCTCATTGGCTGAGAAAGACCGCAGGAGCTCTTTCTTCATTGTCGCTATGCGACCTACCAGCCATTCGGCTAAATAGACGGTCATGTGGTTTCACTCACATCAGTAGAGTTGACAGTGTTGGTGTGAGTCTGTAAGGAAATCTAATACTGTGTTACTTATGACTGGGGTTAAATGTGGGGTGTAAAAGTCATTCACTGTGGCTTTTACAAAACTGCGTCAAATAAAACGGTGACTATGAGGTTAACCCTTTAAAACCTCACCAAAAAATAAAAAAATAATTATTATTATTATTTTAGGTGGAATGGGGGCAATAATAAACAGTCATTTTTTAAAAGGCACCACAATTTTTTTTAAACATACACTGAGATGCACTTTATGGTAAAATCAGAACTATAAAAAATTTACAATAACATGATAATTTTGTTAGTTTTTTAAACTCATCTGTTGATTATTTTTCAGCATTTGGTCCAGTTTATTTTTGTGCTGGCCACAAAGCTGCTGGTTTGCATTCAGACAATAAAAAGTTTCATAACGGATCTTGGTGCCAGATACCACAAGACACAACTATTATATTATATTATATTATATTATATTCATCATGAAACGTTCATAATATAACATGCTCGCTACATCATAATATATCTCCAGCACATTTTAGGTATATTTTCCATTTTCCTAATATTTGATTCTATAGTTTCTTCCTTGTTTCCAATTTATCAATAAATTTATTGAGTGAAATTGCAATAATTATATTAACTATTATTATAATAATGATATAATATATAATAATATTACATTTATACACTGGATTTGTCTGTGCTCTTTGTTGACTGAGGAAACCGCAATGCATTGTGGAACATTAGCCTGTAAGTAGTGTACATGGGTCATACACTATATTTACGGTGCACTCTGAATAACAATATAATGTCAATATAGGGAAATTAATTGTTCACTGAGAATTCAGATTACCTCATAGAATACTAAACAGAGTTGCAGGCACCAAAGACAGATTACTTTTCTAAAAGTTATTTTGACTTAATATATTTGTTAGAAAGGATGTGTTACCTAATTTTTGACCTTTTCTAATGGTTCAGCCAACATAGATCTAAATAGGCTGAGTTTCTGCAGTGTAATTTCATTGTTTCATTTCTAAAAGTCCAAACGGCTCACAGTTGTCGTGTGTATACAGAATATGTGTCAGTTGAAATGGCTGAAGATTGATTTGCATTAACGTTTGTCATGGGGAGCGGAACATCTTGTATTGAAAGGCTAACAGGTATCTCGGTGAGCTGCAAGCCGTGCTCAGAATGAGGAACAAGCCCTCACAGCATGATCACAGCACACCAACAATCACTGCTCATCAATCTACTGTTGCACACACATTCACTGGCACAGCAGGTCAATTGATTGGGCTTTCAACACACAAGCCTTTTAAAAATTCATTTTTGCAGCACTAACACACTGATGTTTTAGATTTTAGAATCTTCAAAGTAAGCACAAAACTGATGTCTCCAACACATTAAGGGGGCAAGAAATGCAAGTCATGAACTCTTGACAAGGCACAGCTGTTAACTGAAAGCCATTCCAGGTGACTACCTCATAAAACTGACTGAGAAAATGCCAAGAAAGCTGCCATCTAAGCAAGAGGTGCCTACTGTGAAGAATGTAAAATATAAAACATATTCTGGTTTGTTTAGGACTTGTTTGTTTTCTAAATAATTCCATGTATTTCTTCATATGGATGACTTCAGTATTAATTAATTTACAGTGCAGATCATTTTTACATCATGAAAAACCACAGAATGTCCAGCAGCTGTGTCCATTATATATATATATATACACTCCTGATCAAAATCTTAAGACCATTTTAAAGATTTATATATATATATATATATATATATATATATATATATATATATATATATGTGTGTGTGTGTGTGTGTGTGTGTGTGTGTGTGTGTGTGTGTGTGTGATTTTTATAGAGACAGCACTACATATATGTGATCTGACCATTTTCAGTTGCTAAGCATGGTTATGTTGTGGAAACAGTCTTGAGTTCAGCCTTTGTACTTTACTCTCTCTCTCACACACACACGCACTCTCTCTCAGTCACTCTCTCTCTCTCACTCTCTATCTGTGGTGAATTAGAGTTACAGTTCAGGATCCTCGCAATGCAGACCTCTAAGGAACCACAGGTGCTTCCTACCTCTAGACAGGTATGCGGTCAGCAGAGAGAAGCAGGCTTTAAATGATCTGTGATTAGTGTTTACAGTCATTTTAGGCTTGAGCTGGTAAAACTAGATCAGCACTACTGACCAACATCATCTGTGAGAAAGCAAACAGTGTTGTTTATATGCTAGGGGTGGATTTTAATTACTGTGAAACGGTGAAGTTCTTTTTGTCATACAACATACTCACTCACTCACTCATATATACATATAATTGTGTACATGTGCATTGAATATAAACCTCTAGCTGGAGACAAACAGTACATTTACTAAACACATGTTTGTTATTTGTTTACATCGGTTCTCACAGATAATAATTCACACTGGGGATGCTGATGACATTTAAACTGTCCTTACCACTTTTTAACAGTTTAGTATGTTGGTTAAAGTGTCATTAAGATACACTGACAGGCATTTATAATATAGTTACTGTGTTCTGTTGTTTTATTAAAATTCTGTGGACCACAATGTTGAGTTTAATAGAATAAATCAAGTGATTAACATATGTATATATTGAGATTATTGGATAAGATTAAGTGATGGTAATTAAACAGTGTGACTTTGTTTTACCTGACAGCAGGTTGTGTCTACACATTCATATACAGTGGAACCTTGACTTGCGCGTTTAATTGGTTCTCTGACGGAGCTCATAACTCAATGTGCTTATATATCAAATTACATTTTCACATTAAAATGAACTGAAATGCCATTAATCCGTTCCAGCCCCCAAAAAATCACACCCATTTTTTTTGTTACGTGTTTTTAAATAAGAAAAATATACATTATGAATAATAATTAATGCATAAAAGATAATAAAACATAATAAAAAAGAATGTAAAGAGATTAACTGGTGTTATTAAGTGTATTTACCTTTAAGATCAGATGAAGATGCTGGCGGAGGTGGAGGAGATTGGCGGAGGAGGTTGGGGGAATTTTTCATTTTGTGCTCTATCACTTAACTTACTTGCTGCACGCTTAATGCTACAATTTACTACTAAATGTAATTTACACACTACACTACACTTTATCACTAAAGTTAATTGCTACGTTTTAATTTCACATAATCTTCTTCACTCACTTGCTTTCACTTTCCTCACTTTCACTTGCAGGGCATTTCAATAAAATCCTGTCCAAGGAGGTTTGTTTTTTCCTCCTTCTCAAAATATTTAGAAAATGAGTGAGGCAAGTGTTACACAGCTTCAATGCATGACCTCTTCTTCTCATCACTGATCTTGGCACTCACTCACGCTCGCTGTGCGGATGGCGGAAGCTCATTCACTAGTAACTCAGCTCGAATCATAAAGCAAAAATCTACCGAGTGACGGCTCATATCTTGCAACATTTGTAAGCTGACTCACTCATAAGTCAAGGTTCCACTGTATATGTTGATTGTTTCATATACTAATTATTAAGTGATCTAAATTTTTTTTTTAAAATGGCTAATGCAGGTAATATGTTCAGTATGAGAGGTGTTGGTTTAGTGAATTAGTTCCAGGGCATTTGCCATGTTTTTTGTGACTCTGCACAGCTCCAGAGGAATGGCTATGATCTGCCGGCCTACGATGCCCTTGCTCAAATCCTCCCAGAATATCAGCACCTTCTTAAAAAGCCCAAAGCTCCTCAACACAGCAAAGGTGGACCAGGAGAGCAGAAGAAGAGCCAGAAGACACCCGAGCTGAACAAAACATATGAAATCCACTCTCCAAGTGACGGGTAAGCCAGATTTGAACACCAACAGTGAGAAATGCTCAGATAAGTTGTTCTTTTTAATGAAACCTGCGTTTCTCTAAATATTTCAGACTCACTGCGCTGAGTGTTCATGATGATAACCCACATGTTGCTGAGATCACCGAACACCAAACAAAAGTGAGTTTATGGACATTTGCTTCATCTCCTGCACCTGAAAAGCTTCTGTCAGAAGATCCACAGTCCTGCGTAACATTCTGTTGCACAAAATGCTTAAATTATCAATTGAATTAAGATGTGCAAAGAAATATTTGTCACCCTCCAGTTCAGAGAAATATTCTCTCATAGGACTCACATTTGTCTTTTTTCCATCACATGGGTACACAGTCACTGTGTGAATAGATGAACATTTACACATGTAAATCAGGAGTGACTGAGAAACATGTTTCATTTGAATGTTATTGGTGCATCGTTGTCTTTATGCTTTATACAGTAGTCCTGGCTGATGCACTTTATGTCCAAATGATTGTGGACACAAATTCTAATGAATGCATTTAGCTGCTTTGACACACTTCTTGTCTGGACCATGTAGAGAAGTACTGCCAATAGAAGACTCTCTGGAGCAGACAAACATGAACCTGTTTGCACCATGTGCAAAGGTGTTGGCTAGAGGGGCATAAAGCCCCTCAACATTGAGCTGTGTTCTCTGCTCCATCCAGTACATTTCGGATGAGTTGGACAGTAGTAACAGTTACTCTGACAAAAGCAGGAACATTTTTTTATATCCTTGATTTCAGAAGAATGAATGAATGAGCAGGTGTCTATTGTCTCAACACTGTGTGTTGACTATATAAATATTGGTATATCCTGGCTTTTATTGGCTCACTTTAATGGCATTCAGAGATGATTGAAATCTTATTTGCTGAGTGCTTTAAATAGTTTTGAAAGAACACTTCAAAATAAAGTAATACTAAATAAATGCTAAATAGTATGTTTCCTTTGTCGAAATGTGATCTCTAATTAGCATTCACACTAAATTTTTCCTTTAATGAGAAGAAAACAAAGCAGATTTTAAGCAGCAGATCTTTAATGAAATTGAGTGAATTTATTGGCTTCCATCAACATCTTAGAGAGAGAGAGTCTTCAGCAACAGTAAGCACCACGTTGGGCCCTGTTGTTGCCTGTCATTGGGGGTCTATCCCACCCTCCCGCCCACTATTCACTCTTTTATTTGACCAAAATGATTTATTATTAGGCCCCTCCCCTTGTCTTCCCACCCCCCCAGCAAATCCCCAGTCTCCAATCTCATCACCAAGTCATGATTCTCACCTTGCGTGTGCGCCCTTTCAATTAGGCGCTCAATTTCATCCAGAAGACCCAGGGGAGCCGGCACCACACTGACCCAGATTGGAATCTCCTAATCGGTTGTGCTTCTCCTACCCATCCATATATACCCCCCACCTGTACCCCTTGTTATGTGTGTGGATCCTGAATGATGGACAAAGAGAGGTGACAGAAAGTAGGGGCCTCACTAGTACGACACACTTCACACAAAAGCACAAAGGCCGGCCAAAGCACACAAGACTGGGCTTATTCTTCATTCTGAAGCAGTGCTATTGTTCAGGGGATTATGATGAAGCGGTCATAACAAAGACCAGCAGTCACACAAAAGCCAAACATGTCAGCTTGTGCACCTTTTCATTGTTTTCATTCTGAATATAGATGTGGGGTTATGTTGATATTGTTTATCGGAAAAGTCTGAATGTTATCTGAGAGTCTGAATATTTTTATTCCTTTACATGATGTTTTTATGACTGAGGCATGTTATAGGAGGTTATATATTTACTTATATAAAGAATCTTTGGTGGAAAATGATGGACTTTCCCTTTAAGTCCTCCCTGCCTACATGATCTTGCCAGCTTTTGTTTAGAGGTGAGGTAGCAAGTGTGCCAACATATCACATAGAGCCATGCTGTTGTGTAAACAGGATTTTACACTGCAAGTTGCAGCTCTTAGCCAAATCCCTGTACATTTACTTTTGGGTAGTAAACCTCAGACTGTGCAGCTAAAATATGGAGACTGTTTACAATGTCTGAGCCATAAAGAGTGGATTACTGTCAGAGCAGAGTTCCACTTCAGCATCTCTCACTTTCTGTTTTAACACGATTTAAATACGGTGTAATAATAGGTGAATGTTAATTAAGCAGACATTGAAGCCGGCTCAGACAAACAGAGTATAAAGAGAGAAGGCTGTTAATCCTATTTTGGCAGTGTGAAGCACGTTCTTATCTTAAATTCTCTGCTGTGACCCTACGAGGACCCCTAGTGAATAATGACTGTAACTACCAGTGCCTGACCATGGATTTGTTTTTCCTTGAATCTCTTCAAATCTCATTATGCCGTGAGTTAGTTATCTTACTAATATTAATGTATTTGTGTAAATATCTCAGCAAATGCTAACAAGAGGAAGTGATGGAGGATGTGTTTTAAATTGGATATTTTTATAAACAGCATCCTACTTTTATGAACAGTGTATGGTAGCTAGGGATAAAATTTTGATTTCAGGGGGCTTGAACATAAATTATAAATAATTATTAATAAATATTAATACATTCATTAAAACTATTATTAACAATATTTTAATAACTAGTAGTTACTATTAATAACATACAAATAATAACTATTAATCATTATTATTAATACAATTAAAATTATTGCATATTATTGCATTATTAAATTGAACATTACTCAATGTAATTACTCAAAAAGTCAAAAAGTGATTTGACTGGTTGTAAAGCATATTTTGGAATGTACTCAGTAGACCTCATTTACATAAAATGATATCTCATTTTTGAAAAATAAACACAGATCAATTTGACCCAAAGACCGCAGAACTAACGCTGTTTACAAGCAAATGGAGTGACAGCAGGGATGGCCAATCACACGTTAGCAAGAAATGGCAGAGCCAATCAATGAGTTTGTGGGCAGTCTAAAGGGAAACAGGCTTCAGCTTGAGTGGCTTGATTTCCACTTGGTCCTAATGCTCGACTCGTCTCCATTTTATATACCGTAACATTGTTTTTGAACAGTAAAAAACTGCAGGGGACTCCCCTGTTGCCCTGTCCCCCACCACCACCCCATTTATGTCTGTGATGGTAGCTACTTTTAGTGCTTATTATAAATGAAAATTAAAGTAATGCATATTCACATGCCCCTGTAATTACTCCAGCCTCTGCTGCTGCACATTGTAGCAGGATACTTAAGTGACTAGAGGGTGCAGGACAGTGAAATGTAAATCATACTGACAAATCATCCCTCTGCATCAGGAGCTGGAGAACTACCGTACTGCGATGAGTCAGATGGCCGAGGACATCCTCAGCCTGCGCTCTCAGGTGGTCAGTCTGGAAGCTGAAAACAGTCAGCTGCGCACTGAGCTCTCCCTGCATAAAGACCTGGGACACACCCTGCTGGATGACACCGACATTGATGTCATGACCAAGACTGAAATCACGGACAGAATTAGTAATTAGCCGTCTTTGTCTTTATTTATTCTCTTAATCTGTAGATCACTGTCTGCACTAAATTAGTATTTTAATACCATGTCAATTATATTTGCTTTGTATTTCTAACATCTTTGTACATCAAAGTGCTTTATGAACTTGCTTTAAGCAAAGAAAATGAGCAAAAAGATCCTCAATCAAATCAAAGCTCACTTTTCACCAGATAACCAAACTGAAGCTCTTATTTTGGACACATTATGAGAAGATCCAGTTCACTTGAACAGACAGTTATTATGCAACAGTTGAAGATAAAAGAGGAACAGAGCAGCCAGCAACAAGCCAGATGGATAGACAGCTGTGGCCTGGTGGTGAGGGACCTGGTCTTGTGATCGTAAGGTCGCTGGTTCGGCACCTAACCACCAACTGCTCCCTGGGCTGCTTAGTGTGTTCACTAGTGTGTTTCACTGCATGGATGGGTTAAATATGGAGATCTCATTCCTCTGTGTGTAAGCACATGTAAGAAGCCTGAAGACTCAAACCTGTGACTCAGAAACAACTTGACAGCACTTAACACTAATAAATAATAGTTACATTGACTAGTCAGTTGTAAACATGTAAAATAATGTTAGATTCAGCAACAGGAGGGATTTTCATCTTTTTATGTTGTTACAATCTGGCAACCTCTGGTCTACAGATATGAGAAAGAGAAAAAACTAGGGGTTTTGATTTTTAAAAAATCTAATTAATGAGAAGCTATTAATTAATCAAAATCAATCACATTTTAATCAAATTTCAATATTTAACATGAGAAATATAAATTTGTTTTGTTGATGAATGAATCAATATACATTAGCTTAAACTTCAAGCTAATGTGTTCGAGTGTTGACTTGTGTTTGCTCGTACTAGGAATGCTATCACATTTAGCAGCTAAGATAACATTACTGACTGGTGCGCTAGCCCCAACATGTTTTGTGTTGAGATGGTAACAAAGTGATCCTATGATAAGCAAACTCCTTCCTGCATAAAGTGCATATAACAGCATTTTTGTTTGTACTTTCATCTGAAAGTTTCCTGTATTTAAATTTCCCATCCACCACTGTAGTCTCTTCTGTCATTTCCATCATGCTCATCACATTGTGTGTCAATATAGTGCAATTAAAATGTGTTAAATTTTTTATTTCATTTTTTTCGCGATAATTAATTAATCGAAATTATCGAATCGACGCGTTCAAGTCCCACCCCTAGAAACAACACAATCAGAGGACTTTGACACAATTAACTCATCTGTGCAGTGAAACTCACATACAAACCGGATTCCAAAAAAGTTGGGACACTAAACAAATTGTGAATAAAAACTGAATGCAATGATGTGGATGTGCCAACATCTAATATTTTAT
>BRDA01020172.1:0-13276 GCA_036984385.1 Crenuchus spilurus
GAAAGCCAAGTCCACAAACAGGGGATAGAATCGTAAAGGACATTCATTCTACCTGACTTTTTTGGTGCCCCCCTGGACACTTGGGGCCCCACGCACGATGCGTGATATACAGGTTCTGCAACAAGGAAGTTTCAATAAATTGTACACTGTATGACCATTTGTGGACATCCCAGGTGATGAATGCAGCCACGTTAAGTTACATTCATTGTTGACACAGATGTACAAATGCACACACACAGCTTGTCTAGTCGCTGTAGAGAAGTACTGCCAATAGAATAGGACCCATGGAGCAGATAAACATGAACCTATTGGTATCATGTCTAATTCCAGGTCTGGGCTAGAGTGGTTTAAAGACGTTGAGCAGTAGAGCTGTGTTTTCTGCTCCATTCAGTACATTTGTGATGAGCTGATTGTCCTGACCTCACTAACACCCTTTTCTCTGAATGCAACCCAGCTAATAAAAGAACATTGCAAGAACATTGCGAGAACGTTCCATTTAGGTTATGCTAACGTTTACAGAACGTGATGGTGTGGAGTTCTTGCTTGGTTATCAGAACATTAGTTGTGAACATTAGGCTAGAACGTTCTTTGAACATTCCCTTAATGTTATTATTATTATACACCCGGTGGGGTGACAAACAGGGAACATTTGTTCATCGTTAGGCTAACGTTAGGTTGGAACATTATATCTAGGTTTGTTCAAACTTTAGTCAAAACCTTCAAAGAACGTTGTCATTTAACAGAACCATGCAAGAACGATACCAGAACGTTAGTTTAATGTTCGGTGGTACATGGGAATCAAATCCTCACAGCAGTGTTCCAAAATCTAGTAGAAATCCTTGTTTCCTACAAATCCTTGTTTGGACATAGAGATAGTCTCCAACAAAAGCAGGATAAACTCTTTAATTCCCTTGATTTGGGAAGAAAGAATTAATGAGCAGGAGTGAAAAGTAACTAAAATCCTAGAAGAAATAAAGGTTTTATCATTTGTAAACAAGGAATGTTGTGATGTTAATGTAGCCAGTTACTGCCCACCTTTCTCGCTGTGGTCATACTGACCCAGCATCTTCTTTTAAAGGTACAACTACATCATCCATCACTCACTTTATCTCTCTGAAAGCTCCCTTTTGTCTTTTTTTCTGAGGAATACATGGAAGTGGCCTGGACCTCTGTCTGCAGACTGTGAATAATATTTGGCATTTGTCATGCTGTGTTGCAAAAAAAGAGGATTATTTAGCAGAAATGTGCTCTTCGTGGAACGCCGTTTACTGGAAGTTCTTGGAAGTGAACTACAGGCTTGTTTGTAGGGATCAATCAGTCAGGGGGAAATATTGTGCAGCGACATACTGTAAAATCCAAGACTGTGATCAAAGAGCACACAAAGGAGCAAACAACAAGCAACAATGTCTTGAGCAATTTCAGTCTAATTCAATCATGTTAATATGCAGCATCAAGGGAAAGGCAAGCTGTGTGAGATTACAGAGCTGTGTACACCGCCAGATAGCTGCTGTGTGTCATTTTTATGACTGTCCTATAGTAACCTGCCATCACACTGCAGGACACATCCATCCTGGGTCAACATGGAATGTTTTTCCATCCTTATCCTTACGTAAAATCTAATCCACAGTTTCCTTAGTCAGTATTTTATACTATCTCTTATACTCATTCTTCTCTTTTATGACACAATTAGCACAATTATGAGTATGTGTCTGAAAAGGGTGGAGGCCGATGCAGCGTGGATACAAAAGCATGACTTTATTAACAAAACTCAAAACCTGTAACAAAACGACTATGAGCGACAAACAGTGACGGACTGTGAGACACGAGGGAACTAATAAACCAAATGTAATCAGACTAGGGATTGGGGAACATGGCTACGGGGTTCACGAAACAAAATGAGGGCGTGATGTGGGCTAAGGCAACAGAACGTAAACAAAACAGCATGTGGATGCATCACTAAGACAGGTATGGTAATGTATGCAAATATACATATATGAGGAAATATACAGTCATGTGAAAAGTACAAACTCTTACCCAACAATCAGTGATGGCATAGTTACATTGAAAAAGTAATCTGATTACTGAATACTTATTTAAAAAGTAACTTAGTTACTTTATTGATTACTTGGTATTAAAAGTAACTAAGTTAGATTACAAGTTACTTTATTAGTTACAATCAGCAGCTGCAGACAACACCTCCAGCCACCTCTACATAAAAAATGACAACCAGTTTTGCCAAAACTCACTTTATTGGAAATGCATTTTTAACAGCAACAATGTATCTCCTGACATTTAAAGTTGAACTTAAGAACTATTTCCCCCCAAAAACATATTTTAATATATGAGAAAAAAAAGTTTCTCTTGAATTGTCTTAATATATATTTTTAATAAAAAATCAAATACAGTCTTTCTCGACTTCACTTAACATAAATACTTGTTTTTATAAATCTTTCTTGACCTGACATATTTACCTGTTAAAAATATTACAAAATTAAAAGAAATAAACATTTAAAGTGTATAAGTCTGTGTAATGAATGAATATAATAAACAAGTTTCACATTTTGAATGTAATCACTGAAATAAATCAACTTTTTCATGATAGTCTAATTTTATGACCAGCACCTGTACATACTGCCCTACCAACTCCTTCAGCTCTCCCACACTTACTGGTTTTACACTGAAGTCCAGCTTCTGTTGTGTATGGGCCAATTACTAAAAATTATTAAACCTTTTATCTTTGTGTATTTACCAGTAGTTTAATTTTTTGAGTTTTGGTTTAAGATATTTGGATTGCATGAGACAGTTTACAGTTTTTGTAATATTTTGGTTTAAACTAGACAAATTAATGTTTCTTATGTGTTATTTCATAGTGTAGTACTGCAGTGTCAGTATAAAGGGTTACTGTCTCTTTAAGAAAAACGCTGTTTTGTTTTAACGAGTGAGTAGGAGAAGTTTGCATGGAGTCAAAGACTGTGGAAGACTGTAGCCAGCAATTTGTGTCACTATCCCGCAAGAAAAAGTAAAAATATATACTTTAACTAAGGAAAATGATAAAAATAGTAAAGCACAGTGACTTGGGTAAGTAACTTTAATCTGATTACTGGATTGGAAATAATAACGCATTAAGATTACTTGTTACTGGAAAAAATGGTCAGATTAGAGTAAGTAACGTGTTACTGACATCACTGCCAACAATGGACTGGCGCCCTCCCTTGGGCTTATCAAAGATGTTCTGTAATGCCCTGTGACTGCCCATCAATTTGAGAAAGATTATAATGCCATTTACAAACAATTTGAAGTCCATCATTCTACAGTGAGAAAAATTATTCGCAAGCGGAAAACACTCAAGACAACTGTCATCTTCCCTTGAGTGGACATTCCCAAGGTCAGACTGTGCAAAGCTCAGAAAAACCGCCAAACAAACCCAAAGAGTTACAAAAGAAGATAATGCTTGTGATGTCATCAAAGGTTTTGTAACCTCAGTCCTTTAACTTTGACCTAATTTCATTAACCTAGCTTAGCATTTCAGATTGATTACCCATGACCAGCCTGATTAAAATCAGCGATGCAGCTTCTGATCCATAATTGATTTTCTCTTGTCTGTGATGGCTCAGCTGAAAACAAGTGACGTAATATCATATGGTCCAAGGAAACAGCGAGCTTATCTGTTGTGCCAGTAGAGTGATGGTAAACAAGTTCTCTTCCTAGCTCTCCTCCCAGGATGAAGGAACCGAGAAGAAGAGCTCCTCTGTGTCTGCTCTGATAACGATAGAGTAAACAACTTAACCCAATCAGAAATGATTAGCCAAAGACAAGAAAATCCATACGAGTGCGTTCAGACAAACATGCTCTCCCTGCAGTTGAGGTGAGGAGGACTCTGCGGTGAGAAGTGCTTTCTCTGAACAATTTGGAGATGTTTTTACTTGGAGTCATTAAAAGTTCTGGATTTGGTAATTGCACAGGGCACTCCTGCGTTCCTCTTCTGGAGAAGTATTGCTCTAGCCACACACAATAGGCATTTGTTTGTGGTTGTAGTCACTTGGATCCGTCTTCAGGGCCATGGGTTCATACACAAAATGGACAAAAGCTGCTTTATTGAAGGGTGGAAAGAAATATAGATCTGTATATTATTTACAGGAAGAGGCAAAACATTTGTGAATAGAGGCCTTTGTGAAGGTAATTCCAAAGTGCATATGTGGCTGAGACATGATTATGTTTTCCATGGCGGAGACGCCATATTTCTATGCTTAAAATCCGATTTGTGTTGAAGATATGTGCATTCTTTCAAAGAGCAGCCAAGTCCAAAAAGCTATTTTTCCCCTACTCACCATATTAAAACACTGACCAGGTACATCCATGCTATCCACTTTATTACACACTCATTGGCCATTGGCAGGAGTTATCTGGGTGGTGAGCTCTACAGTGATACTGACGACGTGTGTTAGTGAGTCTTACTCACCGTCAACAACTTGTGGGAGACACTGAAACTGAGCTAAAAATGGCAGCACTGTCTTACCTTAGCCTTGTAACATGGACGACTGAGTATGTGGAGCAGCAGCATTTGTAGATTTTATCATAAATATCTTGTTTCAGTCTTGGTCCTTTCATTTATCCATCAAGTTGGGTTGTAGTTCTCAAGGTGTTCTAGGCTAATAAAGGGTACCACCTCACTCTTCAGCCATAGATGACTGAATATGTAGGGCTGCAGTATATGTGAATTTTTATAAAAGTCTCCAAACAAATTGACGCTGTGCGCAATTGGCTGCCGCTTCTTGCCGGTGTGTGTGATTGAGTGTGTGTAAATGTAGTGTGTTGATTGTAAAGCGTCCTTGGGTTTGAGAAAGGCGCTATATAAGTGTAACAATCATCATCATCAAACAAAAGTTGTTCTGCCATAAAAGTATGTTTCCATTGAACATTCTGGATGACCCCAAACTTTTGAGCAGCACAGTATGTCCTTGTCCTGGAGTAAGGGAACCAAATTATAATTATAAACAACCCATAACAGTCACAACTCGCCACTGCTTTCTAATAAAGTGGCCAGAGTGTTGTAGCCAGTCTTGTAGCCTCCTGAGTGGGATTTCCAGTTGAGTCGTCTACCTTGTTGCTCATGTCAGGGTTGAAGTATGAGTGAGAGAGAAGGGTAAAGCCATCACACAGCTGGGTTCCCCTCTGTATGTCAAGTAATAGAGATTTACCTCAGAAAACGTCTCTGGTGGACATAAAACTCACAGGGAAGAGAGCTGTTCTGTAGAAACAGTGTCCTAAGCTCAGGAAGGGTACGTCGGTCCTGGAGGCCACAATAATAACCACACAATTTACCGTATGTAATACAGAATGGAGTCTGCGCTGCTTTAGATGGGATAAATAATTCAAAAATATATGAACACACTTTGACCCCAGAGCAGTCTGACAGCTGTTTTTGGCCCCACTCCTTCCTTATTCCACATTCATTATCGTTTAGAATTTTTCATTGTTTTGTTGTAACGCTCAATGAGCCCTAATCAGGATCTAATGGAGTATTGTCTTGTTTTATGAACTTTTATGTAATTAATGCCGGTCTACTTAAAAACTGGCTTGATAAAGATGGCATATTTTTTCAGTAAAAATGGAAGACTAATTCTTCGAAAGCTATGAGGATATTTATGAGGAGCCAGAGATCTCTTTGGGAAAAGTTCTTTCCCATTGCGATTGCTTTGGGTTGGCTACTAACTGTGAAAAACAGCTGGTCTTTCTTGCCTTCTGCACCATCATGTCTCTTTGCTCTTCTTTTTCATGCACTATCATGGTCTTTTACCTTCCCTTTAAGTGTCATTCTGTGCACATGTTCTTTTGTTGGAGTCCAGTAACAAAAGATGACTTGAATATTCAATTTAGAAACACTTTAAGTGCCTCAAGAAACCTTTCCATATAGCCAGGTTAATGGTGAGACTGAAGTCTCGAAGCTCCTGCATGGACATCTATCTACAACAGCTAGGTACATGAAGCATAATGCTTCAGTTCTGGATTCCTTTAGGAAAAGTTCTTACATTCCTCAGAGAGCCACTCTTTGCAAATGGGTTCTTGGAGACTCCATAAAGGGTGATGCCATTGAGCAATTTGAGGAAGCCCAAAGGATGCTTCAATTAACCAATCATATTGACTTGGCTTGAAAGCAGGTCTCTGGAATAACTTAAAAGTCCTTCTCATAACATTCTACATATTATTTGTTTTCTGGTTTAAGATGTATTTATGGAACAAATGTTGTAATTTTTGTACGACCTCTGTAAATTTTTTTCTTACTGTGCCTTTAAAACATTTACATTATTAAGCATTACATTAATGACCTCTGATGTTCTGATTGGTTAAGTTACCACAAACCCACCCACAGGCCTGGCATTCACATTCAGATTCATTACTTTTTTATTTAAAAAAAAACATACAAAAGACTCTGAAGCTGGAACGGTCTTCTTTTTACTCAAACTGAAAAATACTGAGCTGACAAATAAATATTTTACATTAGCCCTCTGGAGTCGGCTCTTCCGCTGGTGGCATATTAACAAAATTCTGCAAAAATAGCTATTTAAATCGAGAAGGAAATGTTATCTTAGAAACAAAATGAAACATACTCCGGAAACATTAAAGGGTCTACTTTTCAAATATATAACTTGAATCAAAATATATTTTTAGTTTCTTGTTAGAGGAGCTTAAATAAGCAGAGACATGTCTGTGAGAGTGAGTCAGACAGCTGAACATAGAAGACGCAATCTGTCATTGATGATAATGACATGGTAATTCTGGACATTCCATTGGTGGGTTCCAGCATCCAGGAATCTGTGGAATGTGAATTGAACAAAGACCTCTCACCTGAGGTGATCCTGAACAAAAGACCTCTCACCTGATAGGTTTAACAATCTCATAAATATTCAATGAAGGGTTAGCGGCTGAGGAAAAAACAGTGTCACCTCACATTTCATATAAGCTTTAGAAATAAAACCACATACAATGTCTGAAAACTATAATGACCAGCTTGTAGCAAACACATCTGTTTATTCAGTTCAGAGCTCAAAAATCTTGGTTAGAAATGTTGAGTGTTTTTCACAATATTTTGGAAAGTTTAGGGCAAATGTCCTCAAAAGTGGAGTGGAGGCAGTACGGTGGCTTAGTGGTTAGCACGTTCGCCTCTCAGCGCTGGGGTCTTGGGTTCGATTCCCCATCTGAGCGGAGTTTCCATGTTCTCCCCGTGTCTGCGTGGGTTTCCTCCGGGGTCTCCGGTTTCCTCCCACAGTCCAAAAACATGGAGGTCAGGTAAATTGGGTACTCTAAAAATTGTCTGTGTGTGTCACCCAGCAATGGACTGGCGCCCTGTCCTGGGCTTAGTTGACTAATGTAATGCCCTGCGCCCGGAGAGGGGGTAGGGGACTAACCGTGACCCTGTTAAGGATTAAGTGGGTATGATAATGAATTCATATATTTGTTGCATGTTCATTGAAGTAAAATTTTTTTAAGCAAACAAGAAATATGAGTTGTATTAAAAAAAACAGGCCACACACATTACAAACAATGTCGTCCTTAAGACACTGAGTCCTATGCAGGCCATGCAGCTGGACCTTCAGCAGGAGATCGCTGTCTGGCCTCTGGTCATCATTGACATGCCATGCTCCACTGCTGGCTGGAAAACATTAGTCTGTCTGAAGACTGAGCTCTAAAGGGCTCTCAAATTGGTCATGTTTAACAAGCAGGTGTTGGAGCCCCACTGTCCAAAAAGACCTCATCGCCCCTCTGTTTCTGCCCTACCCATCCCTTAGCAACAGAGCAGTGCAGTACCAAACGTCCAGTACCAAATGTCCCTCAATTTTATAAAGGCCTCTTATGACGCATGGTCAGGATGCACATAAGAACCTTCTGTAACCAGCCTGGCTGTCCCATGCCTGTTAACGCTGCAAAATACTGAGTCATCCTTAAGTCTACTCGACTGCAGGGTAATTCCCAAGGTGCTTTCCTAAAGCCATTCAATACAACACAGGCAACGTTGTTTGGGCAATTAGATCACCATCATTTAAGCATTATGAAGACTGATACTGAAGGGACACATTATACACTAACCATAGAATTACATACTGTAGTCCATCTGTTTCTCTGTATACTTCATTAGCCATCATCGTCATCATCACTTCATCATCTCTTCGTTCACAGCTCGTGTTGGTCCTGTAGCCTGGTGGTCACTTGACCCATAGGTTATTCTCAGTCAAGCAGTGACTCTGAGGTGTTTAAAAACACCCACAATTCTGTTGTGCATGATCCAGTCATACCAGAACACCCACAAACACACCACCACCACTGCAGTGCTGAGAATGATCCACTGCCCAAATGATATACATTTTTACTCATTTTAAGGTTTTGTTTTTAATAGAGGCCCATTTGGGCTCTCTGATGCTTTGCTAGAACAAAGCCGTGAGTTATTCAGAGGGTTAGGGTTTTGGTCTCAGACAGGAGAGATATTTCTGATGTACCTCTGACAGGCTGATGCTGCCTGGACAGTCTGCCCGGTTGGTAATGATGTGTAAAAAGCATGTTGGTGTCAACACAAGACTCCTACAGGGTCATGAAGTGGACGATGCTATTAAATCACTGTGCTGGAGTCAGTGGTATAGTACACAGCAGAGATTATTAACCCCTGCATGTGAAGTTGCTACTGGCATCATGTTGTTTCAATGTAATAAAAATAATTATGTAATCATCTGAGTCTGACCATTTGGTTTGTTTTCATTGGGTGGGCTATACAGACCACTTCTGACCTGATTGGTTTACACTATGTCATGTAGTCCACACAAATAGTTCACAAAGACATAAAATCAGATTAGAAAATTATTTAATTTTACTATAAAACACAAACCTGCTTAATGAGTCCCTTTAAATATTGAAAATGTTAATGCATAGTAGTAAAAAAATCAGATAAAATGAAGCTATGTACAAGTATTTACAACAAAAAGCAAACTGTACACTTGGGGGCGGGGTCAGCAGGTTTGTGTGGCTGCACGGTGTGGCTTCTTTGCTGGCATCTCGCCCATCCTGCCTTACTACTTTTATAAACTTGATTTTATGTCAGATTCATTTGATCATATTTTACTTGGTATATATAATAATATACTGTAATATAATAATATAATAAACAAGAATTAGCATTTCAAGTCTACCGGTAACAATGAACAGACACTAGAAGCTGCCAAATCCCGTAATTTGCATAATGTTAATTGCTAGCTCTTTATAAGTTATACTATACATTTGATCTGATGAGTCAAGCAAGCAGAACGTCGGAGGTGATAAGTGTGCCATTTATATTCAAAGTTCAGTGTAACGTCAACATGGGTTTGGCCTGTTGTAAAAGTCATGAGTGTGTATTCGGGTTAACCTGAGGTCAGAGACAGGGTGCTAATAAACAGAGTGCTGTCCAAAAATATTTGTAAAATAAAAATTATACATTTTTTATTTTATTTGTTTACTTTTTTTTGGAGGGGGGGGTGTCATATGGCATGGTGCAGCTGTTAAAGTAATGCCTGGTGGTCACACCAGAGAACAAAATAAAGCATCTCGCACATGCCAAAAACACCAAGCTGAAGTTTGGGCCACAGTCCAGTCTGGTAGGAGAAGCTGAGTGTGTGAGAGTCCATCCAAAGTACAAGAGGTTGTGGGGTTGCGATCCAGACTGAAGAGGTAATTAGCAGACACACACACACACACACACACACACACACACACACACACACTGTCTCTCTCTGTATGTTCTTCTCTCTCTCTCGCTCTGACTCTCATTGCCTTTCTCTTTCTCTCTCTCTGCCTCTGTGTCTCTCTCTCTCTCTCTCTCTCTCTCTCTCTCTCTCTCTCTCTCTCTCTCTGTCTCTCATTGACTCTCCCTCTCTTTCTCTCTCTCTCTCTCTGCCTCTGTGTCTCTCTCTGCCTTTCTCTTTTTCTCTCTCTCTGTCTCTCATTGACTCTCCCTCTCTTTCTCTCTCTCTCTCTGCCTCTCTGTGTCTCTCTCTGCCTCTCTTTTTCTCTCTCTCTCTCTGTCTCTCATTGACTCTCCCTCTCTCTCTCTCTCTCTTTCTCTGTGTATGTGTGACTCTCATTGCCTTTCTCTCTTTCTCTCTCTCTGCCTCTCTGTGTCTCTCTCTGCCACTCTCTCTTTCTCTCTGCCTCTCTCCCTTTCTCTCTCTCTCTCTCTGTGTCTCTCGTTGACTTTCTCGCTCTCTCTCTCTCTCTCTCTCTCTCTCTCTGCTTCTCTCTCTCTCCACAGCTGCTCACTCTTGTTTTCTCTCGATATAACACGGCCGTCTCTCCAGGTTCTCATGATCTAATACTTGGAGCTTGCAGACAGAGTTCACTCGCTGCTGTTTTTGAAGGGTGACCACAGACATTTCCTCAAAACACTCTGATATACTCGGCCTCTTTTGCTCTCAGTTTCATTCTGACCGGGTTTTTAACATGAGCTAATGTGCCATGAACTTCAAGTCCTCTTCAGAGGTTCACTGAGAATTTGAGTCGACCATTTTCAGAGTGAACAGCAAAACCTGCTCTTACACTGACAAAACATTCAAATGTGCACCTGATTTCTTACTGAAGTTAACACTACAAATAATGTGGTTAACATACGTTCTTGAAACAATGCTGTGGTAAGGTTTTGTATCTGCTAGAACAGTTTAAATCGTAAAAATCCAGGGAACCCGAGTGGCTCAGCTAAGGTGCTCACACTACGATCAGAGCATCTCGAGTTTGAATCCCAGTCACGCTGCTTGCCATCGGCAGCCAGGGCCTGAGAGAGCAAAATTGGCGATGCTCTCTTTGAGTAGGAAGATGACGCTCTCTCCTCATCACTACTAAATAATGTATGATGGCTCAGGCATCTGCCAGCCAATCCATCAGAGCTGGGGATCCTCATGTCCAGCAATGATGTATCTGCAGAAGCTGGAAAAGAGTTGGTGGCTGACTTCACATGTATCAGAGGAGGCTGTCCTAGTCTTCACCCTCCTACAGTCAGGGACATTGCAAGTGATTAGGAGAGTCATAGCAAATGGGTGGGTTGACTGGCTACCACTTCTTTGGGGGGGGAAATTCGGTCGAAAAAAAAAAATCTGTACACTATTGATTGACACTATAGTCTTTCAAACTACAGGGTCTACTTTCACCGAAAAAGGGGCAATGCATTAGGAAAAGGGAAAAGTACCAAATGAACAGAATTCTAGCATCTGCTAATGCATTTTCAATCAAATTTCAAAGCTCCAACATTATGCTAGTCCAGCCTAAATAATCTCAAGTCTGATGTCCAGTTTGGGTAATAATTCTGTACACATCTGAATTATGTAAATTCAGTGCCTGACCAATCTATTCAATCACTTATACTTTTGTCAATTTTTGAGAATTTGTTCATGAATACATAAATAATTTGCAAGAAGCGCTCCACTCCGCCCCCCTGTGAGAGTGTGGCATAGTTCTGGGGGTCAAACTGAAACCCCTCGTTGGAATTCAGTGCAGAGATTTGGGAATGCAGAGTGATAAATCAGAGCTTAGAGCTTAGAGCAGAAGAGAGGTGCACATCTCCAACCTATTGTCAAATGTGAGTTATGCTAGCAGCTCCACTAGCCTGGCAGTCTTTACAGCATATAAATCAGCACTCTAGTGAACACACAACTCCTGGACGGCTGAAGACATAGGAGTGGAGATATATCTACAGCTATTCAGGCTGATTGATTAATGTAGACCTTATTGGTACAAACAAGTCATATGATCTTAAGGATTCATTTTTCGGTTGCCACTGCCTACTTACGGTTCTAGAGTTTTAAAGCTCCTTGGCATTTAAAAGTGGCATTAGATACACACCTCCACCACCACCAATCTACACACCTCCACCACCACCAATCTACACACCTCCTCCACCACCACCACCACCACCAATCTACCTGGATGATGGACAGCAGACAGTCCACACCAGAACTCTCACTACATATCAGCTATTAGACAGAGAGGTGAGGAGAGACCAAGTCAGTTTTTGAAGATGAGGATGATTAGGAGTGGGGAATTTAGCCAGGACATCATGGTAACTCCTCTACACCAGGAATCTTTTTCTGAGAATCAGGACCTTGACTTTCCATCTCATCCGATTGATGTCAGTGTCAATGTCACTACATTTGAGAATTGAGATCTACACAGAACACAGGGATAGCACCTCCTTTTGTCCCAAACACCAGCACGTACAGCAGCCACACAAGCGTTGGTGTGGTGGTTGTGTGTTAGTGTGTGCTGTGCTGGTATGATTGGCAGCATCCTGTGACCACCAATGATGGTCTAGATGATGAACAACACAAACTGTGCAGCAGCAGATGAGCTACTGTTATCTACAAGGTGGACCAGCAGATCTGCTGTGTCTGATCCACTCATACCAGCACATACACTAACACACCACCACCACATCAGTGTCACTACAGTGCTTACAAATAATACCTGAAAACGAGGCTGATAAAGTATACACAGAAACAGATGGACTACAGTCTGTAATTATGGTCATCAATCCATTATTCCACATTATCAAGGTCGCGATTAGTCCCTTACCCCCTTACTGGGCACAGGGCAGGGCATTCCTATATGGTCAGTAGAGCTGAAAAGGACAATGAGTGTAGCTGCAAGGTATGTGTACCTAATAAAGTGGCCATTGAGTGTATGTTGTATGGAAAGGGATGAATAATTGTAAGTGGAAATACTTGTGGTAGAGTTCTGGGGAGTCAGAAATTTGGACATGGATGACTCTTATAGTTTGGCGACTTCCTGCTCAGTAGATGTTAACCAGGTTTGGCTGTTGAGCCACAGAAGAGAAATCTATGCTGGGCAGTGGTCCTTACTTCCCCACCACTGCTCTAGAATGAAGAAGATGGACTGAGAAATGGGACTGAAATCTGGAAGAGAAGGTGTAGTGGTGGGCGTGAAAACTTCGTCACAGGAAGGAGGAGGAGGGGATGTGATTTTATAGGGTATGCGATGGGAAATGAGCATCTTCAGGTATGGTCCTCACCCTAAACTTCAGTTATCCCATAATTACATTGTCATAGAGATGTTACGTACTTGTAAACAGTGAATGAGCAGAAGTTCTGTTTTTGTCAATATAGTGTACTAATATTAAAGTCATTGTTAAGATAATGATTAATAAAATACAGTATTTAATACAAACCGGATTCCAAAAAAGTTGGGACACTAAACAAATTGTGAATAAAAACTGAATGCAATGATGTGGAGATGGCAAATGTCAATA
>BRDA01020176.1:2867-26064 GCA_036984385.1 Crenuchus spilurus
CTTGTAAACACTTTCAGTTACAATTATAAACCATGTCATCGGAAATGTCTCTAGTTTGTAAAGGACATCAAAAAGTGGTCCAAACGTGTGTGACGTCGTCCCTAACACCGGGTAGCCACAATCCCTGCTGCAGTGTGTGCAAACCTGGTGAAAAACTACAGGAAATGTTTGATCTCTGTAAAGGCTACTGTACCAAATATTAACATTGACTTTCACAAATGTTCAAATACTTATTTGTAGCAGTAACACACAAATAAATAAAAAAATCATACATTGTGATTTCCAGATTTTTTCTTTTAGATTATGTCTCTCACAGTGGACATGCACCTAAATTTCAGACCCCTCCATGATTTCTAAGTGGGAGAACTTGCAAATTCACAGGGTGTTCAAATACTTATTTTCCTCACTGTATGTGTATATGGCTGATGTATACACAAAATTTATGCAGTCATAGAAGAGTAAATTGTTGTGTCAACAAAATCCTGAACTTTCTGAATCTGGGCTTGCACTGTCACACATCATGTGACCTTCATAAGGAGGAACTACCATAAAATTCAGTTAAACCAGTCATTAATGTTAGGCTGTACTTGTCCTGAAATAGCCTTTGCTTAGATTAGCTTTTTTCTATGCTCAACAACAGCTAATTCACCAAGAATTAAACATGGACATGCAGTACTATACATTATTATTTTTCTAAAAGTGAGCTTTTTTCTTATAACTCCATATGTGATGTATAGAATGCATGTCAGTAAACATAAATACAGTGTTGTATATAAATAAGAATTTCTTGATTTGTAAAAAGTAATGGATCCAGTGAGCTCATTTAAAGAATAGATGTTCTCCTTGAATAGTGTAATGCCCTGCTCTGCGCCCAGTGAGGGGGTAGGGGACTAACCGCGACCCTGATAAGGATTAAGCGGGTGTGATAATGGATGGATGGATGAATGTTCTCCTTGATGCTTTTCAGCCATTGCATGGATTTTGGATAAATCATAAAAATTAATTCAGTAAGTTCTGCTTAACCAAACCAAGTATTGATAATTTATAACTGCAAATAAAATTGACTGCCATGTGCAGAAGCATGGAAGGAGTTACATCAGCACATTATGATATATACAGGGGTTAGTGGCCAGGTCACTATGTGATGACCGTTTCCTGACTCGCTCCTCCAAACATCCCAAAGTGGCTCAATAATATTTAGAGACAAAGACTTGTTGTCTTGGTTACAGATGCGCCAGCAAGACGTGCACCAACAATTTGTCCTTTTTTGAACTCTGGTATGTCACCATAATGTTGTGTGCATTGTAATATACTATATAACTTTGCTCTTACCTGCTAACTGAACCTTCACACTCTGCTCTTACAGGTGCAATGTGCAATTAATGAAGATTGGCCACCAGACTGGTCCAATGTAGCCATGAAACCTCCCACACTAAAATGACAGCTGTTTCAGTTTCATTGTCTAACCCCTGTATATATATATATATATATATATATATATATATATATATATATATATATATATATATATATCTTAAACAGATACAGAGCTTGTAAAATCCAACCAGCTCAACAAAGTATATTTTGATTTGTAGCTTTCATAATTTATTTATTTAATTGAATAAAAATTTTTTTTTAATTTTTACCAAATTTTCTCCCCAATGTGTTTGGTAGCCAACTGACCTGCCCATTCGTTGACTCTCCCTATCACTTCTAATGTCCCTGACTCTAGGAGGCTGCAGACTAACGCAGGCCTCCTACAATACATGTAAATTCAAGCTCTTTTCAAACTGCGCGACACATCAATGACACATCGCCACCAGGCAGCCAATGCGCTGAAAGGGAAGTACAGGATCCCCAGTTGACCCAGCTGACATTAAAAGTGCTAGGGAGAGAGCACCACTTTACCCACTGGAGAGAGCATGGCCAGTTCTACTCTCTCAGGCCCCAGCTGTCAATGGCAAGCAGCATGACTTGGGATCCGAACTCACAATCCTTAGATCATAGTGACAACACCTTAGTCCGCTAAACCACTTGGGGCCCTATTTTATTTTATTTGTATTCTATTTTATTATTATTATTATTATTATATAATGAAATATGCAAAATTTGTGTATTAAAAATGTGTTTAAACTGTCAACACAAAAACTTGTTAATTGTGTAACAGTTATTTTCAGTTCAGTTTTTGTGATGATTGTTTACATGGCAACTAACCACATAGGCCTGCACTACTGACACAGGGTCTGTTGAAATGTTTTTCTTGCTCAAATCATTGCCATCACTGAGCTCCAGATCATAGGCCAGTGTTTCTGACTGAATGACAAGTTTATAAATCTACAGCTTGGAACAGTTCAACCACACATTGTTTTATCCTACAGTGTATCTGCAGATTCTCAGATTATCTCATTAAACTGATTATCTATAGTAATAGTGTTAGGATTAGCTTTGGATGAGATTAAATCAAAAGTTCACTCAGAAATATACTGACCACCTGTTGACTTTTATCCAATAGTTCAGAGGAGAGCAATAAAAGTGGTAGTTATCTGTCAATCAAGCTGTTGATATGTGCAGGAACACCGCCTCATCGTTGTCAACAATCTCAAATTTAAGAGTCCGCTGTTCAGTCAGGTTATGTGTGGCCACGACAAAGAGAAGATACTGTTTCAGTAGCGAATGGACCGCAACATACTCTTGGTTCAGACCAGTGGATGGCAAAGCAGAGAGCTTTTTTGCATTTTATGCAAAAGCAGTTTTTTTTGTGTTCAATGTTATGCTATAGTAAAAGGAGATGGGTTGAACGGGAAATGGCCACTCAATCTGAAGCCTGTTTCTCTTTAGTTCACCCACAATCTCATTGATTGGCTTTATCATTTCTTGCTAAGGTGGGATTTGCTGTCTCCGCTGTCACTCCATCAAACAGCATCTGGACTTTCAAACCATTGTTTTGCAAGTTGGCCAACAGTTCGTGTTCACCTGCCACTGTAAATTATTAACATGTTGGATGTTTGTTCTGCCTTGGTCACATCAGCTAGACAGATTTTAATATGAGAGGTTTCATTTTAAAATCCATTAACATTAACATTTTAATCTGTGTCTGTGTGTGTGCATCTCCCAGTCTGTGATACACCATCCATTTGCATGCCTCCAAGTTTAAATATTGTCAAACTAATTCAGAATTTCAGCTTATTTTTGCTCAAAAATGAGGTATAATTTCATGTAAATGAGGACCATACATTCCAAAAATAAGTGTAAAATTTATGGTAATGAGTTGGAGTGAAGTTGACTAACAAGATGAAACACAGAATTGGGTGATAATATTATGCTACCTGCTTTTAACAGTTTATTAGTGTTTAATAATTTATTAATATTTTATTATGGGTAAATATTAATTGAATTATTTTATTATTCATTATTGCCATTAATAGTTATTATTAATATATTACTAATAGTAACTAGTAATTACTAATACATTATTAATAATAATTTGTAAGTAATGTTTTAATATTAATTATTTAATTTATGTTCAAGCCCGCACTGCACCATAACCTTGTATTTTAAGTTTGAATTTGATCAAAACTGAGAGCATTCTTTTAGTTGCATAATGCCTGGCTTGGCTCTTTGGACAGTTGACTAATTTGATAGTCCCAATAAAGACAAGATGTTGCAAAATTAGTGTTTTGTCTTGTATAGGCCTATGCCTTAGAATGTAGCACCTTTCTGGAGGTGGTCATCCTACTCAGAAATTATATTTACACAATGTCTTTAAGTACCTCAGATACCTCAGTCCAGCAGCGGAGACATGTTTTATTTTCAAAATTATCATATATTTTAAAGTTTTGTAATTCTAAAGTCAAAAAATACTTTTGTAACACTCATTCACCATCTGCTCTTATGAAATGTCTTCCTCCCACTTATGCAATATTTTGTGAAGATTATGACATTCATCACTGTTTTTTAAATCTTGTCCAGTGTGTGAGACCTTAAACAAGATGTGGTTGACACACATTTGGAGAATATAATTTTCATAGAAATGACTAATGTTAGCCTCAAAGCTCAAGTTCTAAACTAAATAAGCAAAATTTGGCCTTCAGACATGTCTTGGTTGATGTACAGCTGAGATAAGCCGAAACATATGTAAACATGATTTCTGGGCGCAACTTTCCGTTACTGTTAGGGGCAGGTTTCTTGTATATTTAAAATTATATATTTTATTTAGTTCAGTGTTCAGTTACATTTAATAGATATTTATTGAAATATTAAAGACAAGCTGAGCCATCCATTTACAGTGAACCAGCCAAACAGTGTTACTATAAAAGTCTTTAAAGTATAACATACTAATACATCTCCAAAAAAAAAAAACAACATCATAATAAAGTTTGTGCTCCCAATTTAAAAATGAAAACTGTCATGTAAAGTGACATATTTCAAGGCTTTTTATTTCTTTTAATTTTGATACTGTTACTAATGTACTTGGATGCTAAATGAAATATTCTAATAATTTTTACTCATTTTTAGTGACTAACATTAAAACAAAAAAATATATATTGAAATATATATATGGATGATCCAAAGACATGAACCAGTAAATAGTCCAAGATCACATACCAATGAGGGTACAAACATAAGACGAAGGGCAGAGCAAGAGAGTAATCAGGATACTGGCCAGGGTCAGATACCTAAACAAGATACATACCAAATTACAAAGAAACAACTAGGAGACACAAGGCTAGGTTAACAAACAAGGTTACAGGCTAAACAATAGACCAGGCCAACTAACAGACCTAAAGCTAACCAGAGAACAGGCTGACAAACAGAACATAAGCTACATAAACAGGCTAATAAACATAACAGAGCTACAGGCTAGACAGGGCTAACAAAGGATCAGGAAAGGATAGGGTCAAAAACAGAAACAGGATCAAAACACAAGATGGCAAACTGGCACTAATGCTTGGTAAGGCAACTTTAGGTTGGCAATACTTTGCAAGGACTGGACTGTGAAAAAGAGTTTTATAAGGAAGGTAATGAGACAAAAAGTGAACACGGTTGAGATGAGAATCACATGATCCTTCAGGAATTGTGGGTAATAGAGTTTGGATGGTGCAGAGAAAACTACAAAGGAACAGAATAGAAAGCACAATGGCTGATGGGAACTGTAGTCTGGGTAATAGGGTAAGCGTAGTCCAGGCAGAGGGAGGGAAAGATCCAGCAAGCAAGCAGAGGAGATAGCGCTCCAACTAGCAGAGGAGAGAGAGAGACTGAAGCAGGCTCAGGAGTAAAGAGCGTGACACCATGTGTAATATGCTGCAAGAACAGTAAAGAATACTCACAGCAGAGCTGATTCAAGCTGTTGGCATTTTCTTTGTGTCCTGGACCAGAAGTAATCCATTTTTGCCCTTTTCCCCTTTAAAAAACAGCCTGAAACAAAATCTATTGCATCTGTTCAGAGCTTCATTACTTTCTTCTTCTCTAGCATCCACCCAAAAAGGGGACAAATGAAGACTGAAACCCCTTTCTTTCCACTAAGGTTGTTCATTTTTGACTATATTGAGCTGATAATTAAAGATTCTGCTTCAGATAAACCATGTGTCATATATTCAGTTACAAAAAGTTTAGATTTTTGCATTCAATCCTTTAAGGATGTTTGAATCCCAAACAAATAGAACTGAGCACTCTGAAGGTGCCCTCTTGTAACACAAATCTGAATTATAAGATGAAGCTAAACAAAGTCTCTTGAGTGCTGTGCAACCTGAAATTTTTTTTAAAAAATGTTTAAAATCTAAAATTGCTATTATATTACAAATCATACAACTTTTTCTGATCATCTGAATGGTCCTAAAATATAATCAATATTTTGAACTTATTTCATGTAGTTGCTGTAGAAATGCTTTGGAGAAAGGTTTAGATGGAGAATGCAAAAAAATGTAGTGGAGCCTTTAGAGGTCCTTTTATATAATTGTATTATTTTGTGTGTAATGTTAATCTTTAAACAGTTGTATTAGATTTTTTTACACCTTTTAATAAATGAGAAAACAGCCTTTAAACTGTGTCAGCTTTAGTTGTCAGTAGAATTACAACTGAAACAATGTTTTTTGTATTTACTGTATCCTTGTATTCATATTTATTTATATGAACACATTATAGGGTCTCATAAATGTACATCAGCCAGTTAAACCAGTGAAATTGAGTATAAACTGACTTGACAACTTTTCTAAATGCTTGAGCCTAGAGTGGACTTTGCAGATAGAAAGCTGGTCTACAGCTCCATCTACTGATGACTTGCTTTCTTTGAGGATTTTTTAAGCTCTAGAGGGCATCCTAGAGCTCTACAGGTATCAAAGCAGCTGAAAGTGACAGTGGAATGATTAATGACTATACATATACCTGTAGATAGCACAACTTTTCTAAATAAATAAGACCCAGTTCCTACTAAAAAAGCCACAAGGTCTAGAAGCTCAGCTTCAATCATTTCTTCTCATCTGGTTTGTTCTTGCTGTCATAACAGCTTTACCTTTGAATTTTGTTTTAACCAGAACAAAGGCTGAGATCATTTGAATGGTTCTGCATGAATTACTGCTAAGAGTTTCTAGTAAGCTAATAAAGAGTCTGTACCAAATTCCACTGTTCACTTTGTTCCAAAGTCTACAAATGTCAACAACGTAGTTGATAGATTTGAGTTGCTCCAGTTGGACCAGCACAATCTTCTTCAGCATTTTGCTCAGGTGGCTACAGACAAACCTGGTGGTCTACATCAGTGGATGGAGCTCTAAGGAGCAAGAAGGAGCTCATATCTGCTGTTTTGAAAGCTATAATTTTGAAATGCCAACTAGGATTATAAACGATTATCACTCTAACCTAAGAACAAAAACTGGACAATCTTAAACATACCTCACTTTAGAACTTACCTACAGGACCAGCCCAAATCAGTTCACTGATGAGGAACCAATGCTCATAAACTTTTTTAACATCTGTATTTAATTAAGTGGTTGATATATAAAGTCATTCAGAGTGGTTTGAATTTCTCACAGTGGTAGTGATAGGAACCACATGTCTACATCTAAAAACGTATTACAGCACCTGATGTCTGATATATATTACATATTATATTTGATAATGTTCTGGCATTTTTTTTATATTATATACTTTCATATTTGTGAAACTCAACAACTGCCCATTGACTTCTATAATAGTGATGAATAGGTTTTATCTCCATTTTGAGCACAAGAACACATCCATTTATTCATCCATCTTCTTGAATATTCCTGGTTTGAGTTATGGTGCTGAGCAGGGCTTTACACATTACATTACATTAATTGTAGCCAGGACAGGGCACCAGTGCATCACTGGGCAGACACACACTCACACCATCACACTTTAGAGTAACCAATTCACCTGACCACCACTGTGGGAGCAAACTGGAGACCCTGCAGGAAACCCACACAGACACGATGAGAACACTGACTTAAACCCAAGACCTCTGTGTTGAGAGGCGAGTGTGTTCATCCACAAGAAAACATGCTGAAATGTTTGTTTATGGTAAGTAACACGGGCTACACACTCTTACAAATGCTCCACACAGGCGTTTTTAAGTAATGCCATGCAATTTTTGGTTCCTTATAGAACCTTCTAAATGGCAGGTTCTTTAAAGAATCTTCATATGTGTGAGTGTGAAAAACAGTTTAAAGATCTGACAAACCTACATGGCTCTTTATCAACCTTTATTTCAAGTGTCTTTAAACTTTGAAAGGTTCTTCACATTCACACAGCTCATTTACAGTTTGCTTCTTTATAGATGCAGCCATTTAAATGGCTCTTAAAGGAGCCAAAACTGGTTCTTCTCTGGCATTATAGAACCTTTTGTGGCACCTGTATTTGTAAGAGTGCAAATATGACTGAGAGAGGATGATTAAAGTAAGAGTATTCCTTTAATAACAACTGGACAGAAAAGACACATTGAGCTCTTGTATCTCCTTGTGATATGCAAACCTGATTCATTTGACCTTTGGTCCTCACACCCCTCTGGCAAAGCCTGGGTCACTGCTTCTCCCTGTGTTCCCACTGGCCTCTGATCTTCTGGCTTCCTCTTCCTGTCTCCTGACACATTTTCTCAGGACCCCCAAAATAATGCTGCCCCCCTGATGTCACACTGGCTGGCTTAACTCTCCCCTCCCTCGTACAGCTGCTCTGTGCTTCCCCTGAGCTCCGATTTCCACTCCTAGCCTGAACAGTACCTTACAGTTGAGCTGTGAATCAGTTATGATGTTTAAACTCCTACATGCAGATGCTGGTGCCACTCAAAGACAAAGACTGGATGTTCAGTTACTATATAAACAGCACACAGTGGAATGTGTTATTTATTGCTGTTGTGACTTAACTTCTGTTGTCAGTTATTGGGATGCACTAAATACCATATTTGCAGTTGTATTGTTACTTATCCTTTCCATGCTTAGCATTGCCACATACAGCCTTAGGCAAAAGTCTGCTTTACTGATGTTAAAACTGTGACAACCTACAGAATCTTTAGTGGTTCCTTGGGTGTTCCTTGTTTTTTTCTATAATGGACAATGTGTTGTATACAGATACAAGATACAGATGCAGATCCATAAGAGTGTCTGCCAAATGCGGTAAATGTAAAACCTTTTACAACATGTTTCTGCATATCACCACATAGGGTCCTGCTATTGATAGAATCAAAGAAACTTTTTTGGTACATAGAGAACTACATTTGTTAAGTTGATGTGTGTGTAAACGTATAGCTCTCTCTATCTATCCGAAAGGGTAAAAATGCTTGATATGTGTCATTTTATGTGTAATGAATATAAAATATGACAGTTTACATTTTTTAAACAAAATTGTAAACACAAATTAACTTTTTTCACTATATTACAGTTTTTGGAGATGCACTACTATATACTGTGCAAAATGTATGCCACATTAAATATATACAATTCAGCAAATATACACTCTTAAAAAAGATTGGTCTTCAAGGGTTCTTTAGTAAAGAAATGATTCTACATAGCCCCAAAAAATGGTTCTGATATTATTGCAATATAAAGCTTTTAATATTAGAACAGTTTTTGGTGCTATATAGAATTGTTTTCAAAATGCTTCTACATACCATATACAGAACTTTCCTCATCAATCTGAAGAACCCTTTCACCATGCAAAGAACCCTTTGGGTTCTTAGAGTGTTCATTGTTCTATATATAACCATTTTGTTTACCAAAGAACCCTTGAAAGACCATATCTTTTAAGAGTGCACTTTCTTAAATAATGTGTACTAATACACTTATAATGGACTAGTCAATCAATAACACATCATGATTAAAAAATCTGAATTAGCATTGAATTGTAAATGCATCTTAATCTGGAGTTGTGTTAAAAATCAATATCAACTTGTTTTCTTTGCATTTTCTGATGTCTCAACCACTGCATCTTTATGGTTATTATTATACACAATATAACAGAAACTCTTCTGTAATTGTGATTGGTCGAAGTACTGTCATTGAGCCAGGTGAGACCAATATCATGATAACAAACAAAACAGCATTTTCTTCATTAATGCTACACTTTCAAGGAACTCTGTCATGCGCAAGCTGTTTATATATAAAGAGCATGTGTTTAACCTGCCAGTTCTCTTGCCTTGCTGCTGTTTGCTTGTGGCTCCACAGCTACGGTGGGGGCTCCGGCCCAAAAACAGCTGAAAGAGGCTCATTCTGAGACTGCTGGCTAATCTAATGGAGGTTACGTGCCAGAAAGGGCCCATAACAACATATTTAAGAGAATTAAGGCAGCTTCCAGGACCTGAACATGATTAAGCTAGAACCAGTTCTTTCAGTTGGAGACAATGACCCATTGCTGCAATCATAAGCACTTGGCTGAGGGAACACTGGACTTTGACACAAGGCCTATGCTATGTCCCAACTCTACGTTAAATTCTAATTCTGTTTTCTTTAGAATAAGTTATTCAGTATATTCACAAATGGCAGAGAAAACATGCAGACCATGAACATGGTACTATTGTACAGTGCAATCTAAAATGGAAATTGTGAAAACGTTGCAGATGCTTTTCTGGTCTGTTTTACATTGAACACAAGCAAATGGAGACATTTAACTAAGTGTTTGCTTTTAGCAGAATCATCTTTACACACATTTGCTATATTGTTTATGGCTGTAAGCTCATTTCTCTGTAGACCTGCAAACTCTTTTAAAATATAAACTCTTTGAATAGACAGTGATATGAAGCTTTTTCAAAGTGTAGGTGGCATGACCGTGGTAACTAATAAGAGAATCTTCATTGCTTTATAAAAGCTAGCCACCGGTGTGAAGTAAAGGGTAGTGCACAGAACATTTGGTGCAACAGAAGAGTTCACTGCTGTGTATATACTATAAGAAAAAAACTAATGAAATTGTATATCAACAGACTTACAGTATGTTTGATACGTTGATTATTCAATAAAGTAAAAAAATCACTTTTTTTATATTTTGGCTTTAGCAATATTCTACCTTTTATATCTGGTTCTAGTGTTAAAATCTTTTGTGATATTTAGATGGGTTTCTTGCGGGGACATTCCATTCACTTGTATAATACTGAGTAAAAATAAAGCTAAATCTAAACTTAACCTTAGAATCCAAAGTTCAATGCTTCTGCTCTTTAATTTTTCCAAAAAGAAGTTTGTTATGAAAACCTAAATTTTTTTGTGAGGACCAGCAAAATGTCCCCACTTTTACAGATCTGACATGCATTCCTATCATCTTGAGGACTTTCAGTCCCCACCAGGGAGAAATACAAGGACACACACACAGTTTTTGGAGAAATTGCCTAAGTTCATGGCTTAGGGTAACGTGGTTTGCACAGAGTGGGTGAAGATCTCTCTCAGAAGTCTACTGACTACAATGTAGTATCAGTTTCAGTGAGGCACAGCTCACTCAACCCAGGAAAATAAAGCATGAGCTCAGGTTTGGTGTCAACATTTCATTGCTCTTGCACCGCCCTTGTGAAATGTATGATTACATGAATCCAAAATTAATTACAATTTCACAGCATTTTACGTAATAATAATAATAATAATAATAATAATAATAATAATAATAATAATAATAATAATAATAATAATAATATCACAGCTTAAATTATATTGTTAGAATTTTTTTTTTACAAAAACAAAAAATCTAACTTAAAAATGTTTTCTTTTGTCCAATGGCCCCCTTGCAGCTCACTGGATGATCACAGTTCACAGACTGAAAGTCATTGAACTCACATGTGTAATTTACATTTGGAATGCTGCCCAAGCAAGCAAAGAACCTCATCACAATGTTGTATCAGTGCTGCACAAATATAAACAATGTTGTCAGAATGTCATTACATTTGCTGGTTGGGGACATGCAGCACCATTTTGACATTAATCCACACTCACCATTTCCATCAGGTTGCAGAAATGTAATAGTCTCTGCTTGTTTTTATGCAGTCAAATATATTTTAAATAATAGTGCTGATATTAATGTAATGTTCAAGGCTGATAGGCTGAACTAACAACCATAAAACCTTTTGTGAACCGCTTCTTTACAGGTCCAGAGTTGATTTCTGTTTTAGTGAAGGACTTTGTAAAGGAAATGCAAATTTGTGTGCATCTAATCTGCATTCTTGTCCCCTGCTGTTTTCAAAGCAAACTTCAAAGCAAACATGACTAAACTTCCTTACTTGTCTGTAAACCTCTAGCACTGAGAGAAAATGACTACAAACTCGCAGTCGTTACATCTTTGCTATAAAGTATTTAGTTTAAGACAACGCAGCAGTTTTCCCCACATTTCTGTATAAATCAGTCAGCGTAGTCTGTGATGTCATCATCCCTCCTTTGAGCCCCTTCGTGATCCCTTAAAATCGTATGTTTTTGCGTGACTCTTGCCTGAGCACAGACAGGGGTTTTCTAAGCATGTGATGAGTCTGAATACTGATTAATATAATGTTGGATGCTTCTGCAGCTGCTGGGTTAAATCACATTCAGCTCCACTGCAGTCTGGGATTTGAAAGTCCTCATAGTGTCAAAAAACAAACTTCAGTTCAATATATATACATATATAAACACTGCTAAAAACATTATCCTGGTATAAACAATCCATGCTGGAAACCAAGCTGCCAAAACAGAGAGTTAAGTGTTTTTGTGATGTTACAGAATCCAATGCACTGACATATATGAGTGCATCTACAAAAAGAGAATACTGTGAAAAAAAATATTTGTATTCATAATTTAATTTAAAAACTCATATTTTATATTAATTACATGTAAAATCACATTTTTCAAGCCAGGTTTGTTTTAATGTTGATACTGTTTGAACCGCAATTTTCTCAAACTTATTAAATATGAATAATTATTACTTTTAATAATAATTATTAATTAGTAATTAAATGTTCTAATAATTTGAGATTCAGGATGAATCAAAAAGCCATACTGATCAACACCAAAACAAAAAAGTCTGGAAATGTCACTTTAGTGTAATGAATATAAAATGATATATGATATTGCTAATTAAATTATGAAAAACAATTCACATTTTTCATGATCTACTCTACAGCAGCATAGCTCCACCTCCCACTGAAGTTATAAGTAGTGTTTCAGCCCGGACTGCTTTCTGGATGACTTTTCTTTGATTCTTTTAAATCATCTGCAAATGCATGAGACATTCAGTTTAGTATTATTATCATCATATTATCATCAAAGCATTTCACTGCCTGTTGTACCATGTATGATTGCCTTTGTGACTAATAAACTTTGATTTGAAATGATTAGATAAAGGCAAAAAACAAATCAGTATTAAATGTTTTAATTGCCTATCTTCCTGGATCTACAGTAAAAGGCAGACATTCAAACTCAAAAAAGTGCTGTTTTGTTAGGAGGGAACTTTAAAACAAACACATCATAATATAAAAATACGAAACATTACTGAAGTTCAGTGCATTTACGTGTGTGCATGTTCAGTAACTGAAACTATTAATGTATATGTGTAACAAATGTTCTATCAGTTAAGTTAGGAGTGCTACAAAGTTATTTTTTATATGAAAATTAACACAAAATATTTTGATTGTAAAAGACCTGAAGAGGATCTGATATATTTAAAACAGAGATAACGGTATAGGACTCTTTGTTGAATAACTAAATATAATCATCAATGTCCCAGGTGCAACTTTACATAAATACTAGTGATGCAGACCAATTATATTCTATGACTCAAAGTCACTTTAACATTTAAACTGAAAGACATGAACACAACAGTGTTGGACCCGACCTGTACAGTCAAACTGAAATAATATTTATAATAAGCCTCTTGGACCTTGTGCCTAAGAGGTTCCACGTCCACGTATTTGGCCTGAAAAAGACCGAATTCCGATAATTTCCTTGGGCTGAGCTTAATCCTGAGTGCTAAGGCTTCAGTACAGAATTAAACAAAGCTCCTCTTGAACTTGCCTGAGACTTCCACACTGAGGCTTCTGTGTGAACACTGAGAGCACTGGTCACACTTCAGCCTGCTCAAAACTGAGTCTCTGTAATCTGTTCTTTTCCATTACTGGACAGTCTGCTAGCATCAACTGGTTCTGTCATGGTGCTAGACCCAGGTGCTTCACTGCGGAGCATATTTTCCTGCTTGGTTTGGCATTTCCCAGTGGTCAGCGACTTCTTAAATGACTCAGAAGTGAAGTAGTAGACCACTGGGTCGAAGCAGCAGTTGAAGGTAGCCACACAGAGGGTTATGGGGTAGAGAATTCGCGCTAGCCTTTCAAGCAAACAGCTTTCCACAGCTTGCGTGCGCACCATGGCGTACACGAAAAGAACAGAGTTATAAGGCACGAAGCAGACAATGAAAATGGCCAGGTGCACCACTATCATGCGGAGAACACGTTCCTTATTGGTGCCAATTTGGCAGAGCGTGGCAGGCTTGCGTAGTGTTCGTAGCACCATGGACGAGCAGGCTAGGTTGATTAGCAAAGGGATAAGAAAGCCCACAACCTCAATGAATATGGTGATCTTAGACAGGTAAGTTTTCCATGTTTTTTGGGAGAAGCCCTCAAAGCAAGTCGTGCTATCTTTGGCACGGTTTGTTGCAGAGAAGAACGTCACTGACATGCCTCCACCCAGGATGAGTAACCAAATCAAAGCGCACACAATGCCAGCATTGCGGCGAGTTCGTATTGTGCGAGACCGAAAGGGATACACAATGGCCAAGAAGCGGTCCACACTGATGCAGGTGAGGAAAAGCATGCTGCCATAGATGTTTGTGATGAAGGCTCCTCCTGAGATCTTGCAGAGTCCATCACCAAATGGCCAATGACGTCTAACGTTGTAGTAGATCTTAAATGGCAGCGTGAACACAAATACTAAGTCCGATAAGGCCAGGTTTGTCATGAAGAGAGTGGTTTCGTTTCTCATTTTCATTCGGAAGCAGAAGACAAACAGGGAGGCACAGTTGGTAACGAGGCCAAGTACGAAGGCAATACTGTAGACAACACCGTAGAGGTTGTACTTGAATGAGTCGTCAATGCCACAATCTTCCATTCCAGTCTCGTTAAGCACCAGACTGGCCATTGTGGCACTGAGGAGGGATTTCTGCTCTCAAATTCCCAGCTGTCACAAAAAGCACTGACCACAGGGAACCCAGCAGCCCATTATCGACACACACTCCACATGCGTCTGGACTGCTGTGCAACAGCAGGAACAGTACTCATCTTCTTCAGAAGGAAACCGTAGCCAGTTCTGGTTTCCTACAAGGCAGAAGAGAACAAAACACCAGATTTAGTGAGTAACATAAGGCTGCAAAGTGTTACTAATATTTGTTTTGTTATACTATTAAAATGCAATTACCTGATGATTTATTAGCTCTGAAGCTATTTTTATGGCCAATTACAATTGTTTTACAGTTATTTTAGCACACTATTTCTGTCAAGTTTTGACTAGCCTTATCAAATGAAGTGATACATCATGGTTGGTATTGTGTAATTGGTATTACTTCTCCACATGGCAGACCTGGGTTCAATCCTCAGGCAAGTACACTACACCATACCAATAAGATTACTGGGCTAAACTCTAACAAATGTAACATGACTGGAATTGTAACTGACTCTGGATAAGAGTGTCTTCTAAACACTGAAAATGTCTATACATATATATGTATAGTATCAACATAAATAGCAAGTTAGTATTACTAACTGGCTTATGATGTTTATATTATGAAATTGCAATTATAATAATTATAATTAATAATAAAAGCAATGAATTGGTGCCCTGTCCTGGGCTTGACTAATGGATGGATAGATGAATTAATAATGAATAGCAGTTTATTAATTTATATATTTTAATAAAGACATATTCAGGCTTTTAAGAACAAGTGCATCAGGAAGTTGAAGCTGAAGATCTCATGGATGAAGATGTTGACCACTGAGCAAGTCTATGAGATCTCTAGAACTCAAAAGGAGTTACTGAGGCATGTTAAATCCCACAAGTTATGTTACTTCAATGATGTGATGTGGCCCGCACATGAGAGCATTGAAAGAAGTGTTATGACTGGACTTGTGGAGGGAATCTGAAGACGTGAAGACCAAGAATAACCTGGATGAATAACATCAAGACATGGACTGGATTATCAGGTGCTAGCCTGAAGTGACTTGTCTGTGCAGCCTACCATCGCGAAGCAATGACGGCGTGAGACCTGACATGACATATTTTAATAGATTAATATTAATATAAATAGATTGCTAGCTGCAAAAATCTGCCCATTCCGATTATGCATCCCCAAAATTTAAACCATGAATTCAGTTTAGATTTGATTTATATTCTATTAGGTGTCAACTGTCAGGTCTTCTACCCACACCAACACCTCTCAGGACTCCATGTCTCAACAGACACTGGAACAGCCCCAGATGCTGCCAACCAATCAGAGGCGAGAGAGGAGGTTGCCCTCTCCTGAGTACTAAATGCTATCACCTGTGCCTCATCAAGGAACTCTATATAAACTCTCCAAACACTTAGTCCTCGCTAAGTATTGCCACTAGTCTGACTTGTGCTTACTGAGGGTTTGCCTATTTGCTGTTTTAGTGTTTGACCTTTGATCTGCCTTTGCCCTTTGTGGAATTGTCTGTTTGATCTGACTGCTTTAGTGTTGACCTCTGACTGTCTCTGACCTTGCCTTGGAACCTGTTTTCATATATGTTTACCTCGATCTTCTAACGTGTAGCCTTATCACTCAGTTTCAGTAAACTCCAGCATTTATCTGCATGTGTCTGCCCCTTCTATTCAACCCATGCCTAACATCAACAAATTTGCCTATTCACTTTTTTTCCTATCACAGAAACATGGAAGACTGTACATATCCTACACTTATATCAACCTTCCATGAAATTCAATTAGCTTTTTTGCTGTAGATACAAAAGACAAAATTAAACAAACAAATACAACCAAAGAATGGCAGATATTGTTATTACTGCATGGTCATGTTGTAGTTATAATAGTAGTAATAACAGTCTGTGATGATGTCAATAATAATAGGATGAATAATAATAAATGGAAATCAAGCTTTGAAAGTAGAATCTGCACTTTTAGTACTAAGAAATAATTAACATTGATTTAAACCTTGCTCTCATGAAATTCTAAGGGTTAAATGTGGAGCACATTTGACAGGCATCTGTCTGGCTGGCTTCCATGCTACATTTCACTGGAAATCTCTGCTTCATCTGTTTGTTTTGTAATCCTCCACACTCCTGAACTGTACTTAGATTTGAGATTTTCTGTAGAAGTTTGATTCTGATCTAACTACTTGTTGATAGAGTTTAGTCCATGCAAACTAAAAGTAAAAAGTTATAAACATCTGTGAATTGGACTCCCGTTTGAACTTTTGTACTGTATTTTCATTTACATTAATGCATATTTGTTCAACTTTCTGTATTTGGAAGAACCGTTAAAGATGTCCATTTTCATGTCTCAACTTGGACATATAGTTCTTGGAGAAACAGTGGTGCAGAATTTTACATTAGGCTTTATTAAAATTTCAAAATGTTTAAAATGTCGTTGATTGCATGGTTCTTCATTGAGCCATTGACCAGAAGGTTCAAAGCCATAAGCTTATGTCCCTGCCTGGTCGCTGCGCTCCTCCACTGAACGTCGCCTTGCTTTGCCTAACATTCACACAAAGCAATCCAGACTGTTCTCCTCAGTAGTTCCCAGATGGTGGAACAAGCTGCCTACCACCACTAGAGCAGAGGTGTCCCTCACTGGGTTCAAGAAACTCCTAAAATCCGAGCTCTTCAAAGAGCACCTGCTCTAGTGATCCCAAATACTCCCCATGAGTACTGATATGCACTCAGCATTCGATATCCAAATGTTAATTCTAGTATACTAGTACTAGTAAATACTAGTACAACTCTAGTATTTTTCGCATCTGTACTTTCCCACTATTGTAAGTCGCTTTGGATAAAAGCGTCCGCTAAATGCAATGTAATGTAATGTAAAAAGTGGTTCTTCTAACAATTTCCCTGCATAGAAACCTTTCTGGTGGCATATTTTAAAAAGTGGTACCTTGACAACTCAAAGAAACATTTCCAAGCATAAACACTGCAATTATGCTCTCTGGACACTCAGTCTAACCAGTAAATTCAGCTACTTTACAGTCACTCATTTATATCTCCAAAGAAAAGTGCAGACAGAGCTGCACATGAGCCTAAAATCACCATATTCAATGCCAAGTGACAGGTAGAGGTGTATAAACCCCAAGATTTGGCTGTGGGGCAGTGAAGCTGCATTCTCTGGAGTGATGGTGCTCCATTCAACCATGTGGATGAGTTGGGAGTGTCTAGAACTAATCATCAAATATCAGTACTTGATTTCACCACCCTGATAGCAAATGAGTGATAGCCTGGTACTGGTCTACACATACTATTACACATATCACTGTATCAAATTCAAACATTTCACATGGTAGATTGTATTTGGGCCATAGTTCATATGCCAAAATAAATGTTAAACATGACTGGTATACAGTATCTCGGTCAGTTTTGACCCACAATGAACTGGTCATTGCCATAGCTGAAGCATAAGTGCCATAACTGTGTTGTATTTGGTCCAGAATGGTCTGTTATCTGGATAATGTTCTCTTCTTTGGGCAATGCATAACACTCACAGCAATGTTCCATCATCTACTGTAAAGTCTTCTTAGCAGCGCAGAGGTTGTTACTGCAGAAAAACTCTCTAATGATTATTACTCTCGATGAAGATCACACTGACATGACTGATTCTAGACTTCACAGCTTAAAAACAAAGTCACAATGAGTACTGCTGTCAATGTGGCATATACAGACAAAATCAAATGCATTTAAAAACAACCAAAATAGCCCAAGACTCGTAAGAGTTAAAAGACAAATAATGCACACAGTATGATTGTGCGACATTCCTGAAAGATGAGTCAAGAGCCACAGCAGTGTCATCTTCAACTGACCTTTAACTGCCCATCTGATATGCTGCTCTGCTATTTACTAGATTTCCAATTCAACTGTTAACTCTCTTTAGCTCACCAGTAAGCCTGCAGTCTTGTGCTGTCCACATTATTCCTGCTTTTAACAGAAGAGTTTGATGTATTATGTAAAAAGCTTAAAAACATGTTTTCACTCCTGACACCACAATGTCCAAGTATAGCAACTAAACTCCAAAATCAGCCCATTTCATATTCATTGTTTATGTAACGTCACCATACGTCTTCCATATGCCAGCCTATTCTGCCTAAAGGACTAAAAATGCCCCGGGACATCATTAGAATGCAAAGAGGTGAACTCCTGTGAACATCATTTGAGGGACGGTGCACTGTAAAAAATATCCGTGTTGTTTCAACTTAAAAAAGTTAGTGTCCATGCTGCCTTAAAATTTTAAGTTAGGTAAACTCAGGAAGCGTAGTTAGTAAACATATAAACATGAAATATTGAGTTATCACAACAAATTCAGTGCTTGGTAGTCATACCAACTACAATATTTAAGTTAGGTTAACGACAGGGCAAGTTCATTTTTTACAGTGTGGTAAACATCAGTCTGGGAGTAAAATTCACAAACTTTAATTTCACTTTTAAAACATATTCATAGCTAGCATTGAAACTAAACATGCTAAAACTGATTTATGTTTTGGTTGAATATGAAGTTATTTTCTTAATACACTCAATTTGAATAACTTTTTAATACAATAATGACAAAATTCCAGTAACAGGATTGGCATAGACAAATGCAAGTGTAGATCTAATAATTATTATACATAATATAATATAATAATAGATCATTATATTTGATTATTATTATATTATAGAGAATTTGCCTGGAATTTCGATTTCTGTGAATCTTATTTTATTTAAAATTAGAACAGATGGATTTGTACATCTACATGTATCTAACAATCCATAGCTATAGTAGTTACACTGCAATATATCATGATACTGTTACCAAGGTGATATATTGTGATATTTTACATTTAATTTTAGGAGAACTGTCAATGGTGCATCCTTACTCTGCTTGTTTCCATTGGAGTTGAAGGTCTAATGGCTGAAGATCGACTACAACACTGCTATGTAGTGGTTGAGGTTTTAAACATGACACAAAATGAACCATCTATTTTTAAAAGTAAATTTTTTAATAAAAATGTATAGAATTTTAATAAAAATGTATACTCTCTTTTTGAGAATTGATACAGTATCACAACACATAATACTGTGATAGTCAAATGTAGTGTCATTTCATGTTGAATGAATATCCCAGTACTAAATCACAACAAATTTTGAAGAATTGAAATTCATCGGATCAATAGCTCAAAGAGTCAATGGAGGATTGAGTCGTGATGAAACTTGTGAATCAGCTTTTTGTTCATTCACTTTTAAGCATTTTAGACAAAAATGAGAAGAATAGAGTGATACAAACTGCAGGTCTGGTGCTGAAAGATGCTGGATGTTCTAAGAGGTTCTACAATTCTAAATGAACTCTCAGAACTCAGTTCTGAACTTAATTTTGCAAGCCAATGTTTCCTTCTCCTCCATTATATCACTGACATTGCTGAGTGCTAACTGCTCTTCTGACTGGTGTTTAAGAAGAGGCTTGGAAAACCCCTGCCCACTCTCAACCACCCTGCACTCGCCCACCAGCAGTCCATCATGCTCTGCAGGAGCCAGCTGCAGTGTGACATCTTTACTGGGTTTTCACACGCCCCTCACAAAGCCTGTACTGTACTCTGCTCTCCTATATGGCAAGCTCACAATACAGCCAGTGTACTAGTCCAGCCCTGTGCTAACTGTCCCTGCTTTGGACTGTCTGGGCCTGTCACTGCCAGCTCTTGGCGTTAGATGGTGTGCTCTTGCTCCTGGATGAAGTAAGCATTATCTAAATGAATACCTGTATGACATGTAACTCACCGTCCAGTTCATACTGCTCCAGAGATGCTATCAATACAATACTCAAGTACCAGCATCAGTATCAGGCTGATCAACAGCAGCTTATCAGCGGATCCACAGACTATTAGCACAGCCAAAACTAATTAGCCTTAGAAATGGAAGGTTACTGATAATCAGATGAGTCTGATATTTAATATGAATTATTCCTCACTGAAACAAGTGTTGAATGTGCTGCCTTTCAGTCCACTCATCACATCTGTGTAGAAGAGGAAATATTAAATTTTTGTCTAAATTTGATATAAAGTTATTGTATACAGTCTTGTTTTGCTGGACAAAAACAGTCATTTGTTCATAAGTGCACAATTAAACCTCTTTAATGTAAAGCAAACACTACTGATCTGATATTGGGTATGAACATGGGGTCAATATGATACAGGGTTCCTGTAGTGAATAAATGAAAAAATGTGATCCAATACATCCTGAAATTGTATCTACTAGGTCTGCTAAGTCTGCCTGATTCCAAACTGTTGGCACAGTATTTCTTACATTTACTTTGACTTTTATTTCACTGCAGATGGTATGAACCCAAGATATTGTATGTGTTGTTTGGTCAACTTCATTTAATTTGTTAATATATATTCATTCCTTCATTTCAAGCCTGCAACACATTCCATAAAAAAGTTGGGATGGGGCAATTTACAGCTAGTAAAAATAAATACATTATAATGATGTGATTTCAAACAGGTGAAAACATGTGATTGAAATTATTAGGGATGAGCGAGTACACATGATCTGTATCTGTGAAACCATCTAAATTATCTGTATCATATCTGTACTCTGAGTGGGTGGAGCCTAAACCGGAATTGGGCGTGGTTTAACCCGGAAGTGGATGGGGCTTAAATTGGTACATTATTTTAAGTCCGAAATTGATAATGATTGATCAGAAGTTGCTATTTGTATTGTTTAAACTGATTTTTTTCTTTCAATCATTTATTTATTTTTACTACTTAATGTTCTTGGCATTTTTTTTCCACACAATATTGATTTTCGTGTGTGTGTGTGTGTGTGTGTGTGTGTGTGTGTGTGTGTGTGTGTGTGTGTGTGTGTGTCTGTCTGTCTGTCTGTGTGTGCATGTGTTTGTGACTGAGTGACTGTGCAGCCAGAGCTGTGCCCCACTCACACACACAGAGATGCGTCTGTGTAGGGACGGGCGCGCGCTCTGTGTGACTGGCCAATCATAGATTGTGAAGACAGTCAGTTACCCAATGAGGATTTTTCTTCAGCACGAGCACGGATATTGATGAGTTTTACTTGCATCGTGATGGTAATCGTCACAAATGCTTTATCCGTACCAGATACTCATCTGAAACGAGCATCCGGCTCATCCATAGAAATCATGATTTAATACAAAAGAAAAATCCATGTAATAGTCTGTGAAAAGCAAAGTTGGCCGTATGATCTCCAGTTTGTCAACAAACGCCTGGACAAATTATTTAAGTGTTTCAAAACAACGTTTCTCAAAAAAAGTTTGGAATGGATTTGCAGATTTCCCCTCTACTGTGCATTACACGATTCATGGAATCTGGAGGATTTTCCATGCATAAAGGGTGAGGACACAAGCCTAAGCTGAACACTTGCAATCTCTGATCCCTCAGACAGCACTGCATCAAGAACTGTCATTCATCATTAACTGATATTACCAGATGATCAAGACATTACTTTAGTAAATATTTATCAAGCAAAACAAAAGTCACATTTACAAATGATACTTAAAACTTTACTGTGCAAAAAAAGGGGGGGAAAGGTTTGTTGGCTTCTCTTGGGATAGACCATCAGAGTGTAAAGGTGTACTGCAGTCAGATGAGTCAGTATTCCTGAACTTTTTTTTTTTTTTAAGAAATGGATGCTGTGTTCTCCAGACCACAGACGAGAAAGACAATCCAGACTGTTATCAGCAACAAGTGCAAAAACCAAATTCTGACATGATTCAGGGTTGAAACAGTGCCCTAGGCAAAGGTAATTTACTCACCCCACCCCCAGACTCTAAATATAACTAGAGCAGCCAATACATCTGACTGTCTCCATTCTAACTCTTATTAACAACATTAGCCTTGCAGCAAGTCTACAACTAAAGAAGCAACCCCAGTCACCAAACATGATGTCTAATAGCTTCATTTTGCAGAAAAGGGTTATCCTGTTACCAGGATCTCAGTGACTGAAACCCCATTTCAACTCAATTTTCCACTTATAAGAGATAATAAGATAACCTTTATTAACATTATACGTTAGTATAATGAAACTTTGTGAATAACAGGGGCTGCCTGGTGCCTGTTACCTGGCGGCCTGGTGTTTAGCCCGGAAGGCTGCTAGCTCCCATGAACTAGTTCCCAAGTGCCCATGAGCAAGGCACCTAAACCCTAACTGCTCCCTAGGTGCTGTGGATAGGGCTCCCCACCGCTTCAGGCATATTCTCACAGCCTAGTATGTTCACAAGTGTGTGTGTTTCACTGCATGGATGGGTTAAATGCGAAGGTCAAATTCTGTTGTGTGCAATCACTAAAGTGACACTGTACTAAAGTGACAGTGTGATTATTGCCACAGAAGTTATAAAGCAAAACACAGTGACAGTTGTACTCTGTGTGTTTCAGGTCTCTTAATGCTAAAGGTTCAGTGTGTCCAGTATTAAAGTGCAGTGACAGTCTCTTGGAGAGGGGAGTTAGAGGTGAGTGTGTGTTATAGAAGTCACAGCTCTGAAAAAGAAGCTGGGTCTCACTCTGATGGTCTGTGTGTGGACAGCTA
>BRDA01020176.1:28650-41321 GCA_036984385.1 Crenuchus spilurus
ATCACCTTTCACTATTACCCTAATAATTAAACTTTTTTTTTTTTTTTTTGTTTATGGACTAATATCTCCTAATCTAGTGATTAATAGTGTTTATTGAGGTTGTTTATGGACTAAAAAAAGCCTAGCTCTGCTGGCCATTGAGTGGACACTACTCAAGTCCCTGGAAAAGATGCCTTGTTGGTATGACAGGGTCACAGATCATTTTCTTGAAAAGGAATGGAGGGTAAAATTTAGTATAAATAAACCGACACATTTTATGATGTAGCCCGAAATTGAGCTTCTCCTCCTTGAAAGACCAGCATCCGCATCCGCAAATGGTATATATATATAATTTTTTTTTAATTTTTTTTTTTTTTTCAAATTAATAATCCCATTATCACTTTCCACTAGATGCTATTTGGAAACTGTTATCCCAGTTTTAAATGGTACATTTCTCATATTGCATCATAAAAAGCCTGTTTTATTATATGATAAGAATAAAGTCACATGGCAGTAGATAAGCTATATGATAACCTGCTCTATGAACATTCCAGTAATGTTTAAAGTATTCTAACCTTAAAGGGATCCTTGTCAGAAGGTTACAGTAAGGTTCCCTTAAGGATAGATTACTTTAAAGGCATTACATATAGAATATTCTCCTAATGTTAACTGTAAGCTTACCTTATGGTTAGTAATTTAACACCTAAAACATTCATTTAACATCACTATAAAGTTCCCTTAAGGCTCATAGAACATTCTACAAACATTAATGCAATGTTCCCTTATGGTTAGCCTTTTAAATGCTTGCTGAATGTTTTCCTAATGTTAATTTAAGGCTATTTAAGGTTAAAGTATTTTAAAGAGTCATATAACATTCTACAAACATTACTGTAAAGTTCCATTAAGGTTAAAGTAATTTAAATGTGCATAGAATGTTATCCTAATGTTAATGTAAGGTTCCTTTAAAGTCTAAGTCATTTAAAGGTTTGCAGAACATTATCTTAACATTATTGTAAGGTTACCATAAGGTTAAAGTAATTTAAAGACGAGTAGATCGTCATTTTAATGTTACTATTGGGTTACTTTAAGGTTAGAATAGCATAAAGGCTCAGTGAACGTCCTCCTAACGTTTCTGTAACGCTATTTTTTGGTTAAAGTAATTTAAAGACTAGCGGAATGTCTTTCTAGCGTTCTTGTAACATTTAAAGTGTTCTAACCTTAAGGGGCAGCTTGTATGAACGTTTGAAATGACGTTCTGTTAAAGTGAAGGTTGGCGGAACGCGTTGTTTACTATATTCATGAACAAACTGAGTAGAAACGTTAGAAGTTGTTGCTGAACAATGTGATGAAGCTGGTCAGCTCGGTTAGGTTGTTAAATGAGGAGCATTAGCGTTAGCAGAGCGGTGTCCTCACCTCATCTCTTGTTTCTTCATCATGATGTTCTCATTGTGGTCTGACTGAGACACAGGCTTCTCCTCGCTCCTGGAACAAACGTGAACTCCTGAGAAAACATCAACAGTCTGGTTTTAAATCTCCACTGAGGCTCCGAGCTGCTCGCAGAAGCTGAATGATGAAACGTCGCTGGTCAGACTGACAGAGGCGTCCGGCAGGAGCCGGTCTGACGAGAATAACGGTGCTGGAGACCATCTGGACGGCCAAAGCCAGCGAGACAATGGGCTAGAGGTGCTAGAGAGGAGGGGCGCCAGGGGGCGTAGAAGAGGGACCACCAGCGTCCAAAATGGGGTCACCCCTACTTTTCCATGTTTTATTTAACCAAATTTTAATTTAGACATTTTAACCCTTAACCCCTCTATTAAGCTGAGAATAAGAATAACCTTTAAAACGCCACTGTATATTTTTATGATCTTGTTGTTTTTATTTTTGATCTTATTGTCTTATTGGTGCATTTATTTGTTAAGAATTAATTAATTAATTAATTAATTAATTTATTTATTTATTTATTTGTGTTTTTTGTTAATAATAATATAATAATAATAATAATAATAATAATAATTTTAATTACATTATTTAAATGAATATATTTACGAAGGTAACAATAATATAATAATAATAATAATAATAATAATAATAATAATAATAATAATAATAATAATAAATTTAATTGTTACATTTTTGCTTTTTAATAGAAAAGGCTACATTAATGACACAAGAACAGCATGATAAATACTTTCTGAACGTTTACACATTAGGAAAATACTAAATATAATTATTATATAATATGAATATATGCTATGGCAGATAACAAATTAACATGTAGAATAAAAGTACATATTGTACCTATTTACAACATATATAAACAATTTGTAAACTATTTCATAGACAAAAACACAGCCATACAACTCATTTGTTCAGAAAAAAAGCTTAACACAAAGACTGAAAGGTAATTTGAGCAAAAGATTTTTTAGGGTTATATGTCTGATCAACATTCAACAGATTCAGTTAGCATTGCATAGCTAGCTAAGCTAACACTGTCACCTCCACTTGGCCATATTCAACACTAAACATGGTAGAACTACTGTAGGCCTTAGCAAGGTTAAGCTACTTGACAACAGCAGTGGAGAAAGATAAATAAAGGCTCAAATCTAAGCTGTACTGATGTTCCACTGCAGTATGGAGCTCCGTATACGAGGAGTATTGTTGACCTGATATTTTTATATTCCTACTCAAGTTGCTTTATTTCTAGGCTACTTCTGCAATGACACATAAGTCACCACTGATTTCTACATTGAGCTGCTTTTCATAAATAGCAACAAACTTTGCTTCTTTTGTTTGATGGCTAAGATTGCTAACAAACACTTGAACTCAGTAGTCACCTAAGTAACCCAGTTGTTCTAGAAAAAAAAATACCAGAGCTTTTCTGACCCACCTCAAACCTTATGTGGATGTGGATCTTAGGGAAGGTCTCAGGAATGTGGTTTAGGACACAGGATAGTGGTTTACTATAAAAATGAATAAAACCTCACCAATTCATTGAATGACATGCTGCAGGGCTGGTAGAAGACTGATCGTTGACCAAATTCCTCCATATTTATGATGCTGATCTTCACTAAAACTGATTCTAGCACTGCTTGCTCTAAGATGGTGCACACAACATTCAGCTACACACATTTCCGTTATTCAGAGGTCAGAGTAATACTGTGTCCTAAACCAAACTAAACCTGTGAGACCTCCATTAAGATCTGGATGAAGGTGTATTTTGAAAGAAATTGGGCTATTTTGGTGACTACTGAGTTCTAGGGTTTGTTAGTAATGTCACAGCTACAGTTCTAAACTACAGAAGCACAATTTGAGCTACAAACATGATGTCTTTGCTTGTTTATATGTTTAGAATATGACTTTTGATGGGACCACTTCTTTAAGTACCATTGCGCTGTTACTGCAGTAAGTTATCTAAGTATTCTATTTAAAGCCTGCCACAGGGAGTTCTTGGCCAAGTTCCTGTTGTATGACAGCTAGCAGGCGTCTTGAATTTGTGTGTGTGTGTGTGTGTGTGTGTGTGTGTGTGTGTGTGTGTGTGTGTTATTTTGTAGATGGGAATGACATGAATGACATTATTACCGTTATGCTAATATAATGAATATGCTTTTGTTGCCAGTAAAACAGCACTGAGCTGCCAAGTAATGGACTGTACAGGAGGTGTCATGTGGCATCTATTAGCAGCAGATCCTGTACATTGTGAGGTGCAGCCACCGTGAATCAGACTTGATGTTCCAGCACATCCTTCAGAATTTGTCCACTGTTGGTAAGTATTAACCACTGCTGACCACCACAAACCTTTCATAGATGTGATTTGGTTCTTGTCAAAGCCTCTTAGTTCTTTACAGCTGCAAGTTTCTCCACACCCAATACGTCCACTACGAAAACTGAAAGGTAATCACGTTCTTCACTTCATTTGTGAGGGGACATAATGTTTTGGCTCATATATTTGATCTGTGTGAGTGTGATAGAGGGGGATGTTGTCCTTGGGTCCATGTCCCAGTCAGGCACAGTTGTGTACAATAGTGTTGCAGTGTACAGGACATCCTGCTGTAGAGCACCTCTGTACACACACACATACAGAGCTTTCCGTCCCTGTGGCCAGTAACCCCCACACACCCCTCCTCCCGGTCCACTCTGTCCTGCAATCCATCACAAGGCCACTTTATTGCACACTTGTACACTCATCAGCCATTCTCCTCCCTCAGATAGAATACATTCTCCTCTGCTGCAGCCTGAGCTGCATGGATACACCACTTATACAGATGAAGAATATGAAGCCAGCATACATAGAGTAGAGTAATCCCTGTAAATATCAGAGTGATATATACATTACTGCTCAAACGTTTAGGGTCACCCATTAAATTTAACTGTCTTCACCTCATATACTTTATTTCATAAAATATTTTTGTAGCCATTTGGAGACAGTTATAAACTCCACAAATGCCTCTGCTCCAGATACTCAATCTTCTATAGTAGAAGGGTTAGTTAGGACAGTGTCACTGCTTTGTAGTTACATTTTAGTGTCTCCAACAAGTGGATATTGAGTTAACTATTTACTCTCCACCAGAAGTTTAATATACTTCACACTAGGCATCATGGGACATAGAAATATTGTAGATATGCCTCTGAGCCAGTGGAACAGTGCTTATTTCACTGATATTGAACCAAATAAACTTTATCTTATTAAAAGACATACTCTAGTTAAAAATGCTTGCATTTATCTCCCATTCTTGTGATTAATCATGTTTATTCATGTTGTTTATTGACTAATATCTCATATTCTAGGATTAATGGTGTTTATTGAGGTTGTTTATGGACTAATATCTCCTATTCTATTGAACAGTAGCATATATATATTTGGTATTTATAGATTTATAGATAATATCTCCTATGTTGTGTTTAACAGCATTCATTGAGGTTGTTTATGGACTAATACCTCTTATTCTAATGCTTAATAGTGTGTACTGAGGTTATTGATAGACAATATCTCTTATTGTAGCATTTAATAGTGAGTTTATTTATGGATTAATATTTCCTAGTGATTATTAATGTTTATTGAAGTTACTCTGGACTACTATCTCTTATTCTTGTTGTTTAGAAGTGTTCACTGAGGTTGATCTTGCCATTATGCCATATATGTGGCAATATCATCTTGGAATGCCATCAGGGGACCTTTATAGATAGGGTACCACCTCAGGCTCCAACACTTCTGTGATGTATCACTGGCTGGTCAATGTGTATGAGGTTGACCAGGACCCCAGTCTAATCCTAATTCATAAATATTATTATTTGTATTATTTAACAGAACCATTGACATCATATGAATGGTTTCCTTGTTAAACTAAGTGTTGTAAAGTTTAAGACCCGACAGTGTTCACTGAAAGCAGTCAGGATTATGGTCACTTGTGTAAGCAGGATTGTGTAATGGTCATTATTGTATTATTGCTGTGACTGGGGAAAGTAGCCTATGGGGCATAGTTAGACAGCAGCAGGCAGAGTACAAATATCTGGACTGTTGTAACTCTAAGATTGACCCACTTTGTGCCAAAACTGCTCAGAACTCATTTCTACATCACTCTGTATTGTTACATAGCCAACAGTCAGGGCTAATATTAAAACCTGCTCAATTGTAAACTTTATTTGGCTTGTTTTTCAGTTTAAAACTACTGAATGTTACAATAATTATGTTCCCAGTTATTGAATGCATAAATATGTATTTTCACTCCAACATAATCATGAGGTTATTTAGTACAAAACAACAATAATACATATCACTTTTTATAACAAATAGCCATACTGTAGGCCTTTGTTGGGAGATCAGTATGATAGTGGTCTTTTTATTGTGATAAATGCCGTAATAATACAACTTTATGAGTATTAGAATAGAGAACAGCTTCATGGATCATTTATAATGTACAGATATACCAGGTTACCATGAATTGTCCTTCCAGTCTGTCTAGCATTGTTCATTTTGCTTAAAATGTGCAAGCATATCATGTAGATGTTTTAAACTAGTTCTCAGATTATGAAGTTCCTCTGAATTATAACTACCCTCCCTCCACCACAGTGTCAGCACAGATTTATCTAGCGTGCGGAAGGATCTTATCATCCTGTCAGGAATCACTTCACTCTTTCCTCTTTCACTGATCTCATGCACACACTTCAGGAAGGCTAGTGTAGACAGTGACATCTGAAGCTGCTTTAGCGTTGAGCACCATTGAGGAATGATATATAAAGCACAAGAGAATTCAAATCTTAACCCATTTTGACTCAGCGTTGATCATTTAGATTGCAATCCTATATGGACATATGTCTCTGATTTTTAAGACAGGCATCATTGGAAAAATTGTAGTTTGACCTCTGCTAGCTGCGATAATATGGGTTTCCATTCAAACATTTGCAAATGCTGTGAAGATTCAGCAGAAGAAAACAATAATAAAGGCATGTTTCCATCCAGTGCAGTTTAGATGTAATAACTTTATGATGTAACATGATTTGAGGTATATTACAGCTGTACATTTTTGGATAGTTAACTTGGATCATTAAGTATTATACCAGAATTATATTATATTATACAGTGTGAATCCACAGAATAATACAGAGCTCTATGATGTGACTGAGCACAGTTCATACAGCAGATCACTACTGTTTCTGCAGTAAGGAAAGGTCTCATGTTGTGTTTTTTAACCCAATGGAGTCTGAGGGGTTTTCTGCATTCTGAAAAACTACAGGGTTTTACTACATTTTAATATACCTGGACTTACAAATTACACCTATCTAATTTTTTCCCTAAAGTGTTACAAAGGTTTTTGTTCAGCACAACAGTGGCAAAACAATGAGTGTCATAAATCTACATTTTCATTAAATCTGCTATAGATGTAGAATTTCCATAAACATATTCTCAGATGTGCTGATATATTGTGAAAAAACACACTCTAAACATTTCTAGCCAAGACATTTGAGCTCAGAACTGAATAAACATATTGTAGGTGTCTGCCTCACACTGGTCATTACAGTTTATAGAAATTGTATGTGTGTTTTTTTCTAAAGCTTAATGATTGTGGGGTGGCACACTGTTTTCCTCAGACAGGTCAGCCTAGGAGTCGAACCCCCGTCTGCCTTATAGGAAGCAGCAGTGCAGCTCACTACTGTACACCAGCCACTTAAATGGCTTTGGTAAGTGACTGTGTTCTCAGTGATGCAGTTTAGCTGAGAGGATCCAGAGCTGCTGGTCTATACAGATGAATATCACATGCTCAAATCTCTCTTCAGCGTACATGAATTCTGCTTGGATCAGATTAAGAACAGCAGTATTATAACACAGGAACATTGCTGGTCATTCTGGAAATTTTCTATAGTTTGTTACACATGTAATTCCTGGTTTTTGACAGAGTTTGGACTTACCACCCTTTATTAGAAATGAGTTTTAATTTGTGTGTGTGTGTGTGTGTGTGTGTGTGTGTGTGTGTGTGTGTGTGTGTGGGTTTGTTGTTTTTTTTAAATTGTAAATTGTGGTTTAATTCTTTAGCTTTTCACTGGAGCTGCAAGGCTAACAACTGATGGAAGCTTATAGCCCACCAATTAACATGATGCTATCAGCATTATGACTTTGAGTTGTTTTGTTATGTCTGAGCAGTTTAAGAGAAGTTTTGGTATCTTTCCTAGCCAGTTAGATGACAAGTAACAAATGCTAGAACTCAATAGTCACCCAAAGTAACCCAGTCCTTTCTGTAAAAATACTTCTCTGAACCCACTTTATCTTAATTCAGATTGTATTGAAGGTCTCATAGACTACTGGATGTGGTTTAGTACTTGACACAATATTACTTTGCTATGAACTATCATTTAATTTAATTACATTATAAATACTCTTTTTTGCTGCTTTTTTCTTTTGCAAAGTGATTTTTGAGTGAACCATTCCTTGTGATAATTGTCCTGAGGGAGCTCACTTGAGGTTTGAACCCTGTCAAATCTGATCCAGATCTTAATGGAGACTAGTGCATGTGGCTTAGGACACTGTTGGACTTGGACTGTGAGCTTTAAAAACTTCTGTAGCTGAGTGCTGTGTCAGCCACCTTAGAGCAGGAAGTGCTGATCTACAATAGATCCGCCCTACTGCTACAAGTCATACTGCATCATAAATCACATCCACTAGTCTGTGAGACCTTCATTAAGAGCTGAATGAGGTTTGAGTGAGTTCAAATAAATTTTGGTGATGTTTTTTAAAGAAATATATGGGCTATCAAGATGACTGTTGAGTTCTAGTGTTTGCTTGTGTTAATTTTAGCTCTGGTTCTAAACTAAGAAGCAAATCTCAATCTCATTATACTTCTACAATGATAATAAAGGTTTTGGTATTTGTCCAAACATGCCTTAATAAAACAATGCTATGGTAGAAAATTGTATAAAAGTGAACTGTTTGATGTGCAAGTTGTGCAAGTGCAAGTGAGTGAACACCCACTCTCTGAAGTAAACCTTGAGTAAGCTGTGTGAGGTGGTTCAGGGAGGCCCCCAGATGACATAAGATTGATATCAGGATTCAAAGCAAGACCTGAAAGAGCACTTTGTTTATTTATTGCTTTGTTTGTTCATGGAAGTCGGGGTTTAAGGGAGTTTCTCTTTGGCAGATAAATTCCCGTCGGAGGGCCCACAGCAGCTTCAATCTACCATTGCACTGCTAGCTCAGCCGTGGGTGTTAAAGACTTTATAAATTACCCCTGGGAATCTTGTTTTTGTCAGGCCACAAAATACTGGCTTTAGGAAGCTAATCCTTTTCAAATTCTCCTCTTAGCCCTCCTTTACAAGACAGGAATTTCTACTCATTTCACTGACCAAGTGCAAGAGGAACTGCAAAGTTTCTCTGTACAAAATACAGCAGTTAAGAGTTAGCATATCAGGCCTGTGAAATATTTCAATTAATCGGTTTCTGACTTTCATAACTTGTTTTGTGTCTTCTCATCATATTGAGTTTACAGAAGCAAGAACAAAGCCAAGCATTTGAAATTAATGGGATTTAATAGATTATGAACTATAACAAGGGTCACTTATTTGCAAACCTTGGCAGAAAGAATGGATTCATTGTTAGGAGCCAGCTCAGATTTCCATAATAAATGGAAATAAGTTCACAGTGAACAGCGTAGGTTTTTTGGTATTACTGTATATAGAAGATTTCTTTGTAATTGACAGTGCATTCTATACAGTGGTCCATGTACAAACTGGATAGTGGTATATTATCAGCATAGTCAGGCTATTAAAAAGGTTTGAAAAGCACTTTTGAGAATAAACATCCACGTTAATAGGCACTCAAACTAAAGTATCTGTCTCAAATTGTTTACAGTATGCAAGCTCAAGAATTTGGCAGTTAAGTTCAGCTTCTTTAGTTTATTTGCTGAATCAAAACACAAAATCAAGTGTAAACGTTCATGCATTAGTGTGAAGTTGAAGTTCCTTTAAAAGAAGTGTTCATCTGCTTAATTAGAAAATGTGTGGTGTTAGAGTAGACATTATGGCCAATGATATAATGGAGGATCCATTAAAGGGAAATTCCACTGATTTTTTTTTTACAAATGTCTGATGTCTGAAGCCTCTAATAGCTAGCTCACAGAAAGGTATGACATGACATGTTCACAATATACTGTCCTATATCTGAGAAATTATGTTACAGTTTTGAGATATGATTTTGGCCTAACACTTACTATTTAATTACACTCATGCCAGAGATATGTGAGGAAAAATAGTTTTGATTTTAAACTGTATTGTTGCAGTGCATTGTGACCATTAGTTCCTATCACTACCATTGTAAAGAAATATGTACTTTTCTCTAGATTAGAATATTTCACATAAAACTCCTCTTTGTGGCTTTGTTCATACCTCAAATATTTTATTATGTAGAATCATTACAAAACAGTGGAATTTCCCTGTAACATTTCTCTCAGAGCCCTGAACGTTTTTTTTTGTAAGTGTATGGGAAGTTCGCTGTTTGGTCTGCACTCTCTCTGCCCACAGTTACCACACAAATGAAAGAACTGTCTGGGTTAGAGTTTGTGGTACAATCAGAAATTAGTTTGATTAAATTCAGTAAAATGTGATTCATTTGGTAGATGGTCTTTTCAAATGCTATTATTTGTATTTTTGCTGAAATATATCATTGAGTAATGTACCCTAACATGTACTGAAGTATATCAGTGAGTACAGTAATGCACTTTAATGTGTACTGAAGTATATCAGTGAGTAAAATAATGTAGTTTAACTTGTACTGAAGTATATCATTGAGTAAAGTAATGTACTTTAACTTGTGCTGAAGTATATCAGTGAGTAAAATAATGTAGTTTAACTTGTACTGAAGTATATCAGTGAGTAAAATAATGTAGTTTAACTTGTATTGAAGTATATCAGTGAGTAAAGTAATGTACTTGAACTTGTACTGAAGTATATCATTGAGTAATATATTTTAACTTGTACTGAAGTATCAGTGAGTAAAGTAATGTACTTGAACTTGTACTGAAGTATATCATTAAGTAAAGTAATGTACTTTAACTTGTACTGAAGTATATCATTGAGTAAAGTAATGTACTTTAACTTGTACTGAAGTATATCAGTGAGTAAAGTATTGTACTTTAACTTGTACTGAAGTATATCAGTAAGTAAAATACTTTTTCAGTCTCAGCTGTTTTAGTTAACATTTAGTCTTGAATTCTCTATTTTGTATATAATGTAATGATGTGTGGCTTCAGCTCCTTTTTATTTTTATTGTAATCACTCATCTCACTTTGGAACTTTCACATTTTATTTTTGACCAAAATTCCCCCAAAAGAAAAGAAAAGATTCACACCAACTTCACTTCCTATACTGGTAGATGCTGGATGTTCTGAAAATGTCAACCAAGTGATGTAGTACGAGTTGATGCTGCTCTACACACCTCTATGTACAGTATCCATCACTGTTTTCCTCTGAGTTAGTGTTTGGACTCAAACACATTCACCACTGGCTGCCATTCACAGCCGAGCCAAGCTGCCTGCCATTACTCACATAGTTTCATCTTGACAACGTCTTTAAAAGCTGAGTTTTCCCGGCCTGTTAGCTTGTATAAAGCCTGGCATCAGGAGCTTGGCTAGGATATTTCACAGAGGGGCTTGTCTTAGCCAATACTCTTTGTTGGCCTTCATCTACTTAAAGTGATAGTTTGATCATACTTACATATTTTATTCCCCTTAAGTCAAATACAGTCAATCAGCCAAGACATGTTTGGCACCTGAAGTTTCTTTAGTTTTGTACTGAATCTTCAAGGCTAAATGTAGAAGGCAAAAAATGCTATTAAACCAGGTTGGCGTGATGCTAATTCTAAATCAAGCATTTAGTAATCTCTAACAGTATTGATGATGTGGTTTCTGATACTGTAAAATATTTTGTTATCTATAAACAGGGACATAAGTATGGACACATTTCAGGCTCCAAAAAAACACCAGTAATGCTGTTTTATCTATAGGATATAGGTCATTGTTAGCCACGTTTACAGATATTTGCAGGTGTTTATGGTATATTATGCAGTTTTACAAGCAAGGTTTGAATTGAGATAGAAATAGAAAATAGAAAAACTCTCTTGAAATTGTTAACTGCCTAATCATGAAGGTGTCTACCACACATGAAGGTGTGGTATCTGACACCAAAATATTTCCAGATTGGACTTGTTCCAGCACATGCCAGAAATTATCAGATTGAGATCTAAGGCCACTGTCAATACTGTCCACTGCTTATTTGGAGGACCCCAAAAGTCTTGACACTTCCGAAATGTTCCAGTTATCTGACCATAACTAGACCTAGCCAGAGAATGTGAGGTCTTCATATTTGTAGATCTTTATGAAATCAATGTTTTTCACCTCATCTTTGAGTGGAATTAATGTTGTGGTTGATCAGTAGGTCACTTAAATCTCAAAGTCTGAACCTCCATCAACAGACACCCAACACCATGATATAAACTTTTACTTTCTCAAATTTTTATTTATGTCATTATGTCATCACTTCGCGATGGTAGGCTGCACAGACGAGTCTCTTCTCTCCAACTTTTTTGTCATCTGTCTCTGGTTGCTTGTAGCAGGCTAGCACCTGATAATCCAGTCCATGTCTTGATGTTATCCATCCAGGTTATTCTTGGTCTTCCACGTCTTCGAACTCCCTCCACAAGTCCAGTCATAACACTTCCTTCAATGCTCTCATGTGCATGCCTCATCACATGACCGAAGTAACGCAACTTGCAGCATTTAACGTGCATCAGTAACTCCTTTTGAGTTCTAGCCATCTCATAGACTTGCTTACTGGTCATCATCTTCATCCATGAGATGTTCAGAAACTTCCTGATGCACTTGTTCTCAAAAGCCTGAATACGTCTTTCTTCCTCTTTCTTCAGTGTCCAGGCCTCACATCCATATGTAGCTACTGGCCAGACCAAGGCTTTCATCAGTCTTAGTTTGGTGTAGGTGCTAATTGACTTGCTTTTCCACATCTTTGTCAATTGCCCATGCCCATGGCCATTCTTGTTTTCACTTCACTGGCAAAGTCTGCAGCTTTTGTTACTCTGCATCCCAAATACGTGAAAGAGTTTATTTGCTCCAGAAGTCTTCCTTCGACTGTGATCTTCAGTATATCTTCAGTGTTCGTCATCACATTTGTTTTAGCTGCATTGATCTGCATGTTAT
>BRDA01020177.1:368-25788 GCA_036984385.1 Crenuchus spilurus
AGATCTTTTTTTTTTAATATTATTATTATTATATATACACTACCGCTCAAAAGTTTGGGATCACCCAGGATTTTCCATGACAATCTATACTTTTATTTCAGAAGGGCCGTATTATTATTATTATTATAATTTTTTTTTTCTAGACTATAATAAAGTCCACAAATGCTGCTGCTCCGGATGCTCGGTCTTCTATGGTAGAAAGGTGAGGTAGGACAGTGTCACTGTGTTTAGTTCACAAGTTGTTGATGGTGAGTTTAGAAGAGTTTAGAAGCTTTACTACAGCTGTTTAATCTCCACCAGAAGTTTAACATATTGTGTGTGAGACATCACTGGACATGACTTTGTCCTACCTCACTCTGTATCTGATGCAGCAGAATTTGTGGATTTTCTCATCAAATCAAACAAAAACACACAGAAATAAAAGTCCAGGTTGTCACAGATGTTCAGTGTAATGTGTGATCCCAAACTTTTGAGCGGTAGTGTATATATATATATATATATATATAATATATTATTCCATATAATATGTGATGAAGATACATCAGTTTTACTTTCACTGTGTTGTTTTCATTATTTATGATGGAATATTTTATTGTTTTCTTTTTATCTTATTTAGGCTCTGCAGACAAGAAATTAGTCATCTTGTGTTTTTAAGGTGGTAGTAACTTCAGGCTCCTGTAGATGGCGCTGCACAAGGATGATCAGGTTATAAATACCTTTGTGGTGTGATGGGATTCATATATTGAGAAGAGGTGGTGCAGTACAGAATGTCTTGTTCGATGTGTGGAAAATGGGTGAGAAAGCAGATGTTAATGATAAAGGTGTGAGTGTATTTGGGTGCCAAAGGTCAGAGTGTGAAGGAAGTAGCTGATTTTGCAGGTGTATGGAAGCATACAGTCATACAGGTCTACCAGTGGTAGTAAAAATCTCAGTCTACAGAAAATTCCCCTCAAGGATTTATAAAAGTTCAGCAAACATCTTGGTTGTAGCCTTTAAAATTCTTACTTTGGTACTATGAGTTTCTTTTTTTCATCTGAGGACACTGGATAACACTTAGGGGGACTGTATCCTCCCTAAAAATAGCCTTGCGATACCCCTGATGACATCCATCCAAGTCTTCTGTCCAGTGAAAGGCTTACAGTGTTCTGCCTGAAGCTGCAGAGATCTTTTTTGTCTGTCTGCACATCACGAGTTAGAGTCTCCACTTCATTTAATCACCGGCACTCAGCTTCAGCAAACAGATCTGAACCTACATTTGCTCTGCAGCCACAACACGCTTTAAACACCAAATTTCAGGGCGGACAAGCTACGTCTGCAAATGTTACAGCCGTTTTTTCATCCTTCAGTGCCGTATCATTTTCTGCTGACTGGAGATTGTTCAGAATTGAGCTCAGTGTCAGTACTCAAGCCCCAAATAATTTATAATTATGGTCTTGCAGGCACTAACTTACTCGTCTGGGACTGCACTGGTTCTGAAGTTGTCGAATTAGCCTCCGACTGGTTGTAGTGCGCATTTAGAGCACATGGGATTTGTAAGCCAGCATGGGGCAAATGCAGAGGACGATACGTTGCAAATTTTATTGAAATATTTACAGGACTTTGTGCTTATGCTCTAATTGGCAGCGTGTATGTAACTGTACATCACTTTGTGGTTTCATTGTAGCTGGAGGTGTCCTGAGCAGGCACGTCCATCAATTTTTCATTTCCAGACCCTCGTAAAGGAAAAGTGTTTCTTTTCTATTATTCACATTTTGGCCTGTGGATAAAGAGGAAGAGAGCAGCATCCATTTACGAATGTGTATCATTTATAGGTCCCAGTTTTCAGCCGTGTCCCCAGGATGTTCTCACCTCACTGCAGCCACTAAAACTGCGGCAAAGTTCACACACACTGAGAAAAGGCACGTTCAGCCACATGAGTGCTGTCATGGGAAGGGTATTCAACTCCATGTTTTACAGATTATCTAGATACTGGTTAAAAATTCAGATCATGAAAATGTTACTTGCACTGTAAACTTTCAAGGGAGTTGATAGTTATTCTGAAGTGAGGCTGAGACCTTGGCTATTTATGCTACATCTACACCATAAGAGAGTTTCACAGGGTGTCCTGCTTGCTTCTTTACCCAAATGACCATGAATAACTAATACTAATGAAGATCTGGTGATGAATTTGGATTAAATACTTCACCTGTGTGAAAAAGACTGATGTTACAACATGTGCTGAAAATGTCCACCATCAGCATCCAAGTACACTTGAACCTGACACTCCATGCTGTGAAAGGTCATCCACCAATAATCCTGTTTCCCAACTGTTTCAGATTACCGTTGTGTCTTTGTTTTACATTATGTTCACACCATGAACACTTCCTCCTGTACCGTGCACTTTAGTGTACAGTTCTCAACTTACCCTCCTCCCTCCCCACCAACATCATTTATGCCCTGGTCCTGTGTTCAGGGGGTAGACTCCACCCCTGGTGCTTCCATCCATCAGTGTCAGGTTGTTGCAAGACCCATCAAAGACTACACCAAAGAATCTTTGATACATTTGAAATGTTTTAATTTGTTGTACTTCCTAAATATGAAGTACATGTCAATTACAATCACTTATGCCTCAGAATCTATATGGCAGAACCTTTCTTATACTTTACAGTGAAAGTGAAATGAAACACAATGACCACTGTGATTGCACACAGAGGATTTTGGCTACTGAACACACACACAAGCACACCTGCCCAGAGTGGTGGGCATCCCCTATCCAGTTGAGGGGAGCAGTTGAGGGTTAGGCACCTTGTTCAAGGGACCTTTAGTTGTTCTGTTGATTCAGGTGATCAAACCGGCAACATTCAGGTCATAAGGGCAGATCCCTAATCTGAGTCCGCAGCTGATCCATGTGGTCTGTAAATAATTAAATTACAAATAAAAATGACAGCAGAATAGAATTTCATCTGCTTTTGCAAGTCAAACTTTAGAATTTCTTTCTTTGGATGGGTGAACAGGTAACTTCTGGTTTTAATGTTTTGGCTGATCTTTGTAATATTGTGTAACATGCTTCAGAGATGCATTTGTTTGGTTTCTGTTTGTAGTACAGTTTACATATCTCACTTACTATGAGGGTGAGTCAGAAATGATCTCTAACTAACTATAATTGATTTTAATCTGTTTTCAGAAAAGACAAATATATTATTTTTTACACTTTGTCTATCAAAAGCTTTCATATTCCCTCATTAAAACATGTTTTTGGCTGAGCTCTGAGCTACAAATGCACAACTGTCATCAGACGTGAGCCTCCATCCTCTTATGGCTTCTTTCAGAACCAAACACCTGTCAGCAGCTGATGTTGGACTTTTGAGCTTTATATTGTTTGATTTAAGATGTTTTTGTTGTTTACGTTCGTAATTATGAATCCATGTCTCATCACTTGTAATGATTCTTTTTAAAAAAACTTTCATTTTATTCATTTAGAGTTCCAAATTTTGCTTGATGTTCAAATTACTTCTTTCTGCAAATCATAAGTGTGGCGGTCATTTTTGTTGCACGGCAGTCATAAATGAACTGACGTAACACACTCAAACCAGCACATCAGTTAATATGTAGGCAGTTACCGAATATTGATAATTGAAAAAAAAAAAAAAAAAAAAAAAAAGATATATAACCATATGTTTCATATTGGGCGGAAGAGTGGCTTAGTGGTTAGCACGTTCACCTCTCAGCGCTGAGGTCTTGGGTTCAAGTCCCCATCTGAGTGGAGTTTCCATGTTCTCATCGTGTCTGTGTGGGTTTCCGGTTTCCTCCCACAGTCCAAAAACATGGAGGTCAGGTGGATTGGGTACTCCAAATTTTCCATGTGTGTGTGTGTTCACCCAGCGATGGATTAGTGCCCTGTCCTAGGCTTAGTTGAATAGTGTAATGCCCTGCCCTGCGCCCAGTGAGGGGGTAGGGGACTAACCATGACCCTGATAAGGATTAAGTGGGTGTGATAATGGATGGATGGATGGATGTTTGATATACTGTCCAGATTTCTTTACATCATTTTCTTACTAGAGCTGCATCTAATTGACTTTGTCAGTTTTGCTGTAAAAACACCAGCTCAGGTTTCCTCCAGCAAAGCAGATGCTGAGGGTCTGCTGTTGAGGTCTTGCGTGGGGCCATGTTTCATTTCCAGACATCGGTATATTGCGGGTTTCAGTCTCTTAAAGATGAGAAGTCTATCACACACACCTTTGCATAAAACACAGGCGTCTTGTGTTTTTTTTTGCATCTAGTGAGCATCTGTCTCACTCACTCAGCCATATCAAACACGATTATGTTTGTGAAAGTGATCTGTCTGCTTGTCTTCCATTCGTCCTCAGCAGACAACCAAGTATGTATGTGTGTGTGGGTGTGTGACCTCTACAGGGATGCAAATAGCTGTGTGTGTGAGGAGCCACGTGTGTGGAGGGTCACACCTGGAGTAATGCAGGTCATCTCTCTCTCAGACAGATTTCCCATGATGCACTGTGTGTGCTTCCCCCCATCTCCACAATGACACGCTACATATAACAAGCCTCGAGCAGCGGTGGAGCTGGCCTGCATATCCTTAAGGATACGGTAAGACGAAGAAAAAAACAACAACATGCAAGCAAGATGCTCTAATGACTCTCTCCACTCAAACACTGGGGAGGGATAAAAATGAGGGGTCAGTATAGGGATGACAGGAGAGGGGGAGTGAGTACAAAAATAAAATATAGAAATAAGGGAATTTCTCGCTTTAAGGTGGGAGGTGATGGAATGATTGTCATTCAATTAGGAGTATACGAGGAAATGTGATTAATCCGCTGAAGCTAAAAGGCCTCCCATAGAGTCCAGCACCTGGTCAGGCAGCCGGAATAAATATCTGCAAATGCTCTTAAAAATGAAGACACCAGAAAGTGTTTTGTGAAGTAACACTATAGAATAAAGATTAACAACAGCCAGATAAACAGTTTCATATACTAGTGCATCTCAGAAGATCAAAATATTGTGAAAACATTCAGTTGTGTCCATGACTTAATTGCTAAAGTATCATATTTTATATTCATTGCATATAAAGTGATACATTTCAAACCTTTTGTGTTATATTATTGATTAGTAGGGCCTATAACTCATGAAAATCAACAATATAGCATCTTAACCCTTCAACATCCTTGCAAGAAAGAATAATTGAATTATTATTATTATTACTATTATTATTTGGGGGGTTAATACAAACTTTTTTTAAGACCCTACAGGTTTATATTAATTCACGTTTTAGACCTGCAGTGAAATGGCACCTAACTTAAAGAAGTTTTAGAACATAAACTATAAATACAAAAACCACACAATAACATGCTAATTAAAAAAATAAATAAATTAAAATTAAAGCAGCACTAATAGTTATTCAGTATTTGATCCAGTTTATTCTTTGTGGTATGGCTGTGAAGCATTCTGACAAGAAAATGTTGCATTTCTTATCTCTAATAGAAGTTTCTTAGCCTAACATACCTCTATCCATTAGTAGACATGGCACAATCAAATTGTGTTAAGTTCAACACCATCTTCAATAAGACATAGGGACTCAAATTTGCTCTGCCAAATGGTTGAGCAGAACTTTAAAGGGTTAAAAGCTGGAAATTTATGGAAAATGTTCTATTAATTAGACATGTGAGGGTGAATTTTAAAGGCCTGAAGAACCTGCATGGTTCCTCACCAAGTTAATGTCGTTGTCATTTACACGTTCCTGATATTTTCCTGATTGATATGATTTTTAAAAGAATCAGCCATTTAAATATCTCTTAAATAGCTCTTCTGTGACATCACTCAAAGAGCCTTTTCTGCAAAAGATGAGTCAGAAGAACGTTTTAAAGGTTTCAAGAACTGACAAGTTGTTCACCAACATAATGTTCCTCCTAGAACCTTCATAAAACAAATGTGATGACGAACACTGAAGACATACTGAAGATCACAGTCGAAGGAAGACTTCTGGAGCAAGTAGACTCTTTCATGTATTTGGGATGCAGAGTAACAAAAGCTGCAGACTGTGCCAGTGAAGTGAAGACAAGAATGGCCATGGGCATGTTGGTGATGGTCAAATTGACAAAGATGTGGAAAAGCAAGTCAGTTAGCACCAACACCAAACTAAGACTGATGAAAGCCTTGGTCTGGCCAGTAGCTACATATGGATGTGAAGCCTGGACACTGAAGAAAGAGGAAGAAAGACGTATTCAATTCAAGCTTTTGAGAACAAGTGCATCAGGAAGTTGCTGAAGATCTCATGGATGAAGATGATGACCACTGAGCAAGTCTATGAGATCGCTAGAACTCAAGAGGAGTTACTGATGCACATTAAGTCCTGCAAGTTACGTTGCTTTGGTCATGTGATGAGGCAGCACATGAGAGCATTGAAGGAAGTGTTATGACTGGACTTGTGGAAGGAGTCTGAAGACGTGTAATGCCAAGAATAACCTGAATGGATAACATCAAGACATGGACTGGATTATCAGGTGCTAGCCTGCTACAAGCAACCAGAGACAGATGGCATTGGAGGGAAGTGACTCGTCTGTGCAGCCTACCATCGCAAAGCGATGACGGCGTGTGACATGACATGACAGAACCTTCATTTCAAATGTTGGTTCTTAAATTTTTTGAGAAGTTCTTCAAATTCAAGCAGTTCTCTTACAATATGCTAAAAGAACCAGCCACTGAAAAGGTTCTTAAAGGAGACTAAGATGGTTCTTCTAGCAAATGGTTGAGCAGGATGTTAAAGGGTTAAACTATTTCATTTGAGTTAGAGTAAATTCAAACAGGATCAACGTTACAACAAACAAATGTTTTAAATATATCACTTTATATGTAATTAATGTAAAATATATGAACTTATAGTTACAATATTAACACTTTTCTGATATTTTCAGATGCACTAGTATATGGAATTTGCATTAGTGCTGCCCAAGTTTACAAAATCCAGGCGAAGAAACTGATTTTAATGATAAAAAACAAGTAAGTGAATGGTTTACTATGGACCTTTGGGTGTTCAATAAAAATATACATTGTAGATCCTTTAGAGCTTGTTCTGTCTGCCACACTTGGTTCAACAATTCAAAATGCCTCATTTTATGCAGAACCTTTTTGCAAAGGTTTTAGAAGCCTTTTCAAGACTTATGGTACTTGAGACCATGAGTTTCCAAAACCAACAAGTATTATAGGTTCTGTGACTCGCACAGTCTTAAGAACCGCTAAAAACTATTCCAGGAACATAGAACCATGGTAGAAATGCTTTTGCTTTCTACAGAGATGGCTAACAGGTGTAGAGTGCTGTTCCCAGGAGCAGGATTGGGAAATGCTGCCCAGAAATCTTCAGTGCATGTTTCTGTAAAGAACCACATATCTAAACAAGAGATGTGAGCATGAAGACACTTTTACCCAACAAAAAGCCACCAATATGCAAAGACAACAAATATAATGGTTGTCTGGCCATCATACAACAAACCAGAGGTCTTGTGTGTTGTTTCCTCATCAAAGACAGGACTGAGCATCATTCACTCAACCTTAATTTCTACAGTTATATCAGAATATTATGACTACAGTGCGTAATAGTGGGAATAACCACCCTTGTTCACTCAATGCTGATCCTTGACATTGTTCCTGTGTTCATTAAAGAGGTTAACTGGTCAACTGTGGTGTGTTGATTGCTCTGTACGACTCGCTGGCATCAAAGGCCTGAAGGGCACCATTGTTATGTTGTTGGGAGGCTCTCAATGTACAAGAAGTCCATTCTCAGTATACCTTTACTACAGCAGCTCTAGAACATTCCACAAAAGTGGTTTCTGAGATACCACCACCATGCTTAACTCGGTATCCTATTATAATGCTTTTGTGAGCAGCAGCCACATCACATTCTTTGCCCATTATTATGGTTTTACACTCTGCTACAACTGACTAGTGTGCTGACTTGTCATTCCAAATAATATTTTGATACGACTGTGTAAACATAAATTTTTTAAACTTTCATTTAGCAAAAAAACTCAAACTAATGATCACATCTTGAAGGTCAAAGCCAAATTCTTCTCGTCCAGTTTGGCCCAGGGAAGTTTAGATGATATCTGTTATTTGTTTCTCTCACTGGAGCGGAAAGAGAATCTGTTTTTCATGAAGAAGATAATCAGCGATGGTCCTCCTGAAAGCGTTTGATTTATTTGCCTATTTTCACTCAGTAAAACGGTACCCATCTGGGCTGCTTTTCACAAACGGGTGGACAGGTGGAGGGCCGGCGCTTCATTCCTTCACTTCCTCCCTCTTTCTCTTCGCAAACTGGCGAGGGAAACTAGCCTTGACGCGAAACTTGGGGGACGTAAACGAGTGGGTCGTCGCACAGAGAGAGAGTGAGGAGAGAAAGAGAGGGAAAGAAGGCCCCTATGTGAACGGCTGATAAGTTATTGGTCTCTTCTCAAATTGTTTCTCTTTAGTTCTTTGTTACATTTGCAGCCATTTCAGTTGAATCAGAGCAGAAAATCAAGGGCCGGCTGCAGAAAGAAAGAAAGACAGTAGTGACAGTGATTGATGTTTGAGCGGTTTCCCTGATTCGCTGATTAAACCCATCAATCTATATGCAGAAAAGGTGTCCGATGCAAATAGATCCAATCAGATGGTACAAAACGGTTTTGTCAGAATGTTATGGAAATAAGAGCTGCCAGTAAAGGTACATTGGATGAGGGTTTCTTTTCCAATTCTGGAAAATGCTAGAGGTGTGATGTCCCAAATTAAAGAGATTACATGCTTCTGTTCCTGCCGCTGGCCTTTCAAACACAACCAAATTGCTTTGCTGCTTTGTTTTTTCCCACAGTGGTCAATGAACAGCAATGCATATGCATGAAAGACCAGTGTGATTTTGTGTTTTTGAGAAGTCACCACCATGTTTGTTTGGGCCTTTGCTGAGATGGGTTTTATTTTCCATTGGTTTGCATCCATTTTGTTTTTCATTCACTCATTTATGTGTGGAAAGGAGGGCTATTTGATTTGCCAAAACTTTTTTTTTTTATAGCTGAGGATGTGACAGAGTGGATTATGACTGTGATCTAAATTGCAACACTAAGAAATCTTCTGGCAATATCTATTGGCAATAATGAGGTCTACAACAATTAGCAATGTAGTACTACAGTCTGGTCTTGGTTTTGTCTTGGCCTCAAGACCATTTGGACTTGTTTATGTCTTGGTCTTGGGGTGAGGTGGACTCAGAAATTGTTGCTGAGACAAGTCGAGTTATATGTTAAATTTTTATAACATATATGGCTAAATATATTATGTATTAATAATGCAATGCTGTGTGCTGTGGCCGGCGATGGGGTTTGGAACTAATTGCGACCCTGGTCAGGATTAAATGGATGGGATCATGGATGGATAGATGGATGGATGTATTAATATTCTGTGGTGCTTCAAGTTTGTGAACCCTTTAGAATTTTCTTCATACATTTCACATTTTCACAAGTCCTAAAGTAGATAAAGAGAACCAAATCAAACAGATAAGACACAAATATTAGACTTGGACATTTATTTATTTAGGGAAATGATCCAATATTACATTTATGTGAGTGGCAAAAGTATGTGAACCTTTAGGATTAGCAGATCATTTGGAGATTAAATTTGAGTCAGTTAATGTCAATCAATTGGATGACAGTGGGTGTGAGTGGGTGCCGTTTTATTTAAAGAACATGGATCTATAAAAGTCATGCATGTTTATTGAATTGTACAATGGCAAATTTAGAAAATCATTAATAAAGACAATCAGACAGATTGTGTATAAATGGTTGAAATTCAAGACCCTTTTCAGGAGTGGTCAAGCAACAAAGATCCTACCACCAGCAAGAGAACACTGAACAACAATGCGGTGCATGGCAGCATTACAAGCAGAAAGCTGCTGCTCACCAAAAAGAACATTGCTGCTCATCTGCAGTTTTCTAAAGATTACATGGACCGCCAGAAGGCTATTGTGACAATGTTTTGTGGACGGATGAGACCAAAATAGACCTTTTTGGTTTAAATGAAAAGTGTTATGTTTATAGAAAGGAAAACAGCATTCTAGCACAAAAACGTCATCCAAACTGTGAAACATGGTGGTGGTAGTATCATGATATGGATCTGTTTTGCTTCATTTGTGCCAGGATGGCTTTCCATCATTGATTGACCTCTTCTGGTTTCAGTATTGACTTTGACTCAACTATGAAAAGTTATGGACATGACTTGGACTCTGTGTCCCAGTCTTGGTCTTGACTCAGATTCGGGTCTAGCGGTATTGATTAAAACACTAAAAACAATAGAGTTTGGATCATGAGGCCTTCCTTATATCTATAAACTTGCCTTTAATTTTGGTAATAATATAACAATAATAATCTGTAGTTCTACATGTAAACTGTTGCAGAACAGGTGTATCAGAAAAACAACAGTCATACAAAACAAAATATCTGAAGCAATCTAAGTCAATGTGTTTGTTTTATTAATTAAAATGCCTTAACATGCCACTGTTCCTCGGTCATTATATTATAGGCATCCAGGTGGATCATCCAACTCCATCTCCAGCCATCTCTGTGCTCGAGACTCTGGGCTCAGTCTACAAAAGAGCGGTGCACTCCTTCTCCCCTCCAGCCAATTCTGATCTGAATCAGTTTAATTAAGTAACAAATTCTGTTGGCATAGTAACAGCCCAGCTAATTTATCATGGGAAATAGTCTGTGAGACGGACAGGTTGCTCAGCAACAGCCAATGGTGATGCAAAGACGGGCCAATGACAAATTGTGCAGGATGCAGATGCTGTGATGGGGGGCCGGTGCATTTGACTGGCGCCCACATGGGAGCAGAGAGAGAGAGAGAGAGAGAGAGAGAGAGAGAGAGAGAAAGATGTGCTGCACAATGCAGGCCTCCTGTGCCAAGATCACAAACCACAGCCTAATAGCCTCTTCAGGCAGCCAGGCACAACCACATAAAACCACTTTGCACTTTTTGTAATGAACTGAGCAAGGGCTTTACACTATGCTGCGGCCATACTTACGTTAAGATTCAACTGAGGTAAAGTGACACTCTAATGAAAATGTCCCAAAAACATGGTCTGTTTGCTGCCATTGTGCTGCCAAGGCAATACAAACATTGACTTGAGGTAATCATCGGTTTCATCCTCAAAGCTGGCTAAAGCACTCATGTAATAACATTGAACCCATTTATTTGATAAAGTCACTCGAAACCACGACTGTTGCCTTATGATCTCACAATTTATTGTGACTTGCATCATTTCACAATGTTCTTTTCTATTTGCACCAATTAACTCCACTAAAATTGATCCCACTGCTAGCACATCTCAGGGCATCTAGGACCATGTAGTCTTGCCATGTAAATATGGCACAAATAAACTGCTGATTTAACAGTCATATCATTTTACATCGGGTCAGTTGATACTTTTAACATTTTAAAAAGCATGTTTTTGAGGTTTGCAATTGGATAAAATGCTACACAGATGGTTTCTGAATGGCCTTTTTGTCTTGGCTAATTGATAAAGAGCACAGTGTTCAAATTTGAGATTTCGGACAAACCTTCTGATAAACCTTAATAGTTTATATTTGAGAAATTGTGTTTGTTGACAAGTCAAATAGTTGACCACATTAGCATCTCAAAGGTTAGATCTTGAATCCTTGTGTTTTTTTTTTGGAAATGTTTCATTTTCTGAGGAATTTCAAAGAGGTTTTTAGAAGTGAGCTGAATACCAATATCCAGGTCAGTTTTTGCCATTGCAGAAAATAATAATAATAATAATAATAATAATAATAATAATAATAATAATAATAATAACAATGCAGAGGTGGGTACAAACAAACACAATTTATTATGAACACATAGACAATACTTTGACTGTAAATCAAAACAAACACTAGCATGGTAACTATCCTAAGAGAAACAATACAGACATGATCAATAATCAGTCTAGACCAACAGTTAATGACTGATCATTATAATAATAGCATATTAGCATTGTTAGCTTAATAAATATAATTGATAAGGATAATATTTTTGTTTCAGTAACCTGTGTTGGTTTGTATTTGTGTTCTCATGAAAGTTTTTTTTAATCAGTTCTGTTTTTATATACAGTCTTAATATTAACACAAGTGGTCCAGAAGCATCTCCTCCATATTTATTGTGCTGTCAGAAATTGTTTGTTTTTGAGATGGACAGTTGGATATGATGTGTTTTTGGAGAAGGGAAATCACCAAAATGTTCAGGGCAGGTATTTCTGGATCAGGAAAGGGAAACACTGTATTAGCAACTTCTTGAACCTGACAGCACATATACACAAATAAATTTGGTTGTTTAAATCAAAATCTAAATAATGTAAATGTAGTCAGGTGCATCAGCTGTGAGAATTAACACATTCCTTGTGCTACTGTGTTGTATAGCACTGTATAAAGATGCACAGGGCTGATTTCCTTTCTGAACGCACAATGTTTGTTTGCTTGTTTGTTTGTTTTGTAATTTGGCAAAACATATTCAGAGCTCAGTCCAGATCAGTCAGTATGTATTATGTATTAATAAATATATGTCTACATATATAGTGACTCTCAGTATTAATTTAACTCTAATAGTGTTGATTTAACACTGGAAGATTTACTGTGTATGTATGTGTTGGTCTCAATGTACCAGAGTATAGATATCCAATGTACATTCCATGTATTCATATTTGCATATTAATTTATATTCACTCTGGGTATACAGTTTATGGTTATACAATTCCAAATAATATTGCTCAGCTACTCTGCACATTAGGTCTCTTTTTACTATATACAATATGTGTTGTTTTTTTACTATCTATCTATCTATCTATCTATCTATCTATCTATCTAGTGCTCAGTCATAACATTCAAACTTAAAATTGCAAATATGTAGGGATGAACCAAAATGAATATTTTTGGCTGAAATCGAAACTGAACAAAATGAAACATTTGACTGAATCCTGAACATTGTTCTTCATTTCTATAAATAATTATAAAATTAGTAACTAAAGTGTTTCCCAAAAATAAATATTGTAGTTAGTCAGAAATGAATGTCTGTATTTAATTTTTTTTTTTGACATTATTAGGTTTAATAACATGAGTTTAATTGATTATTGTTTTATAGTTGTATATAAAACAAAGACAATAATATATGAATATGCATGCATGTTATAATATTACTAATATTTAATAAAATGATGAAAATGTCAAATTAATGATGTAAGTCACATGGATGTTTTGTGTGTTTAATGTGAGTGTCATTAGCTACAGACACTGAAACACTTCACATTTCTGCTGATAATTGCGAGACAGTCCCTAACACTGTGGCTGCAGGAGCACAAACACAAAGCTACGTGGCTGTATTCTGGATTCATCATAACAAGTGCAGTTTAGTAAAGGTTGTGCTTGTAGTTTGTTGTCTTCTTCAATTTCACCACCAAACTGTACCTGTGCTGGTGAATCTGTGTTTTGTTAACTAGTGAGGAAAAGCACAATTCTGAATGTCAAACAAACATTAAACTAACTTTACCAGTAAAGTTTCAGTCTAGTTCACAAACTAGAAAATGGTAACAGTGTTATTAAAAATGGTCATTGTTTGGTATTAATTATTCTTTCTTTTCACTTAATCAGAATTATTTCAGTTGCAGAATATTCAGTGTGTCAGTGTGTGTACTAATATTCTAATGGTCTGCCAAAACACTAATGAACTGAACATGGACTCTAGAAGATGTTAGCAGAGGTTGAGTTGCCATGGATCACACTTGCTGTTCCTGCGCACTCTAACACTACTCAGATTAAAATCTGAGAAACTAGGAGATCATTGTTCATAGCTACTGACCACTGCTGATTGGCAGCACACTACAAATCTTGTTGCATCAGAGATGCTTTGCCCAAATAATCAGGCCATAACTGTTTGGTCCTTATCAACATGGCTCAGATCTGCACACTGGCATATTTGTCTCCAGCATCCAACACACCATATATACATATATAATTAATTACATTTAGGGCTCTTAATTTGGAACATGTTCTTCACAAATCAGCAATGAGCTGCTTAAAACAGCTGAAATAATCACTTTTTTTCATTTTGGCCAAATGGGTTAATACAAGGGCTGTCAGAATTATTACATTAATAATGTGTTAATGTGAAAAATGTTTAACACCAATCCATTTTTTTGATCGCTATTAATGCATTTTTCAAATTTTGTCCCTGAACTGTGACTGATGTTACATTCATAAGTGATTCACTTTGTTTAAACGACTGAGTCATACTTGAGAGCTGGATTTTTTTTTACATTTCATTGCCTACACTAAATCCACTCCAACATCCACTCCAACATCTGCACCAACATCTAATTCAAACATCCACATCAAGATCCATATCCAGTGTTCACTCCAGCATTCACTCCATCATTAACTCCAACATCCATCTCCAACATCCATCTCCAACATCCACACCAACATTCACTCCATCATTAACTCCAAAGTCCACTCCAACATCCACTCCAACATCCACTCCAATGTTCAGTCCAACATTCACTCCATCATTAACTCCAACATCCATCTCCAACATCGACTTCAACATCCTCTCCAACATCCATCTCCAACATCCATATACAACATCCACTCCAACATCCACTCCAGCATCCATCTCCAACATGCACTCCAACATCCATCTCCAACATCCATCTCCAACATCCACTCCAACATCCACTCCAACATCCATCTCCAACATCCACTCCAACATTCACTCTAACATGTACTCCATAACAAAGCTTTCAGCTTCATATTCAGGTGAATGTGTTGTGGTAAAAAAGTGTTAAACTGAATAAATTACTCAAGGAAATTTATCAATCAGTCAGTTGATCAATTAATCAATCAATCAATCAATCAATCAAGCCTCTGTGAGTGTAGCCATTTTCTTTTTCTCCTTTGTCAAAATGTTAGACATCACAGCCTGTGAATAGAAGAGTGTGTATTATTTCACCTGTCCTTCCATTAACATTCCTTTTTTCAATCTGTCTATCTCTTTCACACTACAATAAACAGTTATGTTATTCAGCAGATCATATTTCCCTGAATCTGAATCTAATGACCTATTTCTTACCATCCACAATCATTCAGGCGTAGAATGTTGACCATTTTGCTGAAGACATAAAAACAAGCTAATATAGCACAGCTGTGACACCTCTGGGTAGAGGACTCATAAGTGTGCTTTCTGTAAATGTCCTTGATGGACGGTAAAGCACTTCTATGTTCAATATGAACATTTTGTGTAATACATGTTTATAATATGCAGAGAGACACGAGGCCCCTGTTTCCCTTCACTTCCCACCATTGGTAATGGATATTCAGAGATGTGGAACTTCAATTTAAAAAGCTCTCACTTTCCATTTGATGAAAGTTATTCATCAGACTTGAACGGTAATAATCAGTTTTGTACCATTTTAACTGCTGTGTTCTTTAGTTTTTTTGTGCATGTGATGAGAAGCATTTGTTTCTACGAGGCAATATTGATAAAATTTATACTTTCCATAAGTACTTGTGGTGCTTGAATGAGGGGACCAGTGTGTAGAGATGTAGTCGTGGTCACCAGCCAGCAGATAAATAGCACAAATCAAGAGCTGAATGCAATGGCGCTATAAACATCTTTCAAGCGCAATAATGCCAATGAGTGAGGTTCATCTCAGCAAGAAAACAACACAACAAGGAATAATCAGACACAACACTCATTGGCCATCCTTCTGCGAGCGGGTGGCAGATAATGGTATCAGGCCTTGCACGTGCAAATGTGAGTTATTTTCTACATTAAGCATCAAATAAGAAATGCAAGTGAATAATGTATGGTTGAATGTTGTAATTAGCAAATAAAAAAGCATTGCAGATGTGATAGAGGGGCCAGTGGAGTGTTGGGTCTCATCTGTAGCGAGACATGCAAATTCCCAGATGCTGCCACACCATAGGTGAAATAGGATTGTCACTCTAATGCCTCTCTGAGATCCTGATGAGCTTGGGAATAAATATGCAAAAAAGCCTTCTAGGGAAAAAAATAGAAGAAGAAGAGGCAATCAAGGGTAGCAGCGGCCCAGGCTGGACTATAAATCTTTGTCTGTTTCAATCGCGACTGTGGCCGAAATGGTGTAAAATTCAAGCAGGGATGTCATCAATTTCTGTTAGCTCCTCTGTGCCTCTTTGTGTCGACGCGGCGGCTGTGATTGATTGATTTTGTCACTCGTGCTCGGTTCACAGTATGTTAACACGGAAGGGCAGGGTTGGGTTATGGAGAAAGGGTTATTAGAGCTCTAGATGTGACCGGACTCTCATGCATGCTCTCTCTTTCTCTTTCCTGTCATTATGGGCCGAGGATGTGACGCACTAACAATACATCTAAAACTACAACGGGAATTCAACATGGCATTCACAGAGTCAGGCTTAGAAAAGTCTAAGAGTCTTACACTCTGGGATGTCTTTTTGCTGGGTTGAGCCAATTGGGTCTTTTGCACAGTGCTGGGGAAGTTTTTCAAACCTAGTTGTTGGGTAAATGACTGTGTCATTATGCCAACCCAGCTGATTGAGCCCTTTTCATATTAGTGCTCCAAAAATTTAAAAAAAAAAGTTAATATTTTTGTTCATAATTTAATTCAAAAAGATAAACTGTATTATATATTATATTCATTACATATTAAGTGACATTTTAAGTAATTTCTTTGTGATAATGCTGCTACAGTTTGAATCATTTACTTTGATATTTTGGATTTTGGATTTTCTTGAGCAACAAGCCAAAGTGTCAAATATGTCAAACATGCCAAATATTACATTACATTACATTACATTGCATTTAGCGTACACTTTTATCTAAAGTGACTTACAATAGTGGGTAAGTACAAATGCAAAAAATACTAGAGTTGTACTAGTATTTACTAGTACTAGTATGCTAGAATTAACATTTGGATATCGAATGCTGAGTGCATATCAGTACTCATGGGGAGTATTTGGGATCACTAGAGCAGGTGTTCTTTGAAGAGCTCGGATTTTAGGAGTTTCTTGAACCCAGTGAGGGACACCTCCGCTCTAGTGGTGGTAGGCAGCTTGTTCCACCATCTGGGAACTACTGAGGAGAACAGTCTGGATTGCTTTGTGTGAATGTTAGGCAAAGCAAGGTGACGTTCAATGGAGGAGCGCAGCGACCGGGCAGGAACATAAGCTTTTAGGAGCGAGGTCAGTTTATGTCAGTTTACATGTAATGAATATAAAATATTACATTTTTCACAAGATGCAGTACTATAGTCACCAATGCTGAATTATGAAAATTACCAAAATGGGGTTGCAAAACAACAAAACAACTCTGAGGATGTCACAGAAGCCATGTGACAAAAGTTGTAATGTGACTGATGTCCAAATGAGCTGATAATAGGGTACCAGGTGAAACATGGTGGTGGGAGTATCTCAGAAACCACTAAGTTTGTGGGGTGTTCTAGAGCTGCTGTAGTAAAGGTGCTCTGAGAATGGACTTCTAGCACATTGAGCCTTTCAACAGTACATCAGTTGTGCTCCAGAGGCCATTGATGGTAGCAAATGATACACAGCAATCGACGCAGCAAAGTGCACCAGTTAAATTCTATATTGCAAGAGGGTATTTATTGACTGTTATGTCTATTTACTCAGTCATTCTAGAGGTTTTGATAAAGTTTAAACAGGAGAAACTAGAGTCTCTCTCTTGTTATTCAGTTTTAGTATCAACATGACCAGCCTCTGTACCATCGTGTTGAATAGACTAGAAGTATTAAGTCATGTTTACTTGATTTTAAAGATTTTTTATAAAATCACAAAGACATTCATATATCTATAACCTTAAGCTTCTACATTACAGTACAATAGCCCTCTAAGCCCACAGTCTTCTCAATAGCTTTTAGAAGGAGAAAAGATCTAAAGAGATGGTAGTTTCTCTAGACTGCACTGGTCCCGATGAAAGAAAACAGTTTTGAAAGAACGTGCTCTACTAACAAAGGGTACCTGCAGTTTTCACAAATTTAACCTTGTAGAAATCCTTCATTACTGACTTTATTCACAGTTCAACCCTTTTTCTTAGATGATGACTTGTCATGTATTAAATACAGTTCTTGTCATAACCTGGCACATCAGTGTAATCTAATGATCCTAAACACATTCTATGAGCCATGTATCGCCTGTGTCAGGAAAATACAACTATGCTTACAGACAGAGGCAGGACTAAGTCACATGCAAGTCATAAATCTTAATCTTCAAGTCTCAATATTTCAGATACCAAGTTGTTGTTGAGAATTGTGCAAGTCAAGCAAGACAAGTAATGTTATATGCATGTCTAATGATATAGCTCAATTTTCACATTTAAATCAGATAAAGTGTGTTTTTACTCATAATTGATTGAAAGTCAAGTTTGATATAGCTTAAACTTAAACCTGACTTTCTAGCTAATGTTAGCATTATAGCTAGCATTTGTATTCTACAAAATAGCTGCAATGACAAATAAATTTAGTAAACTTTAATCTTTATCAATGAAATGCACTTCTGACCAGTTGTAAGGCATTGTTTTAGTGCACTTAATTTAAAACAATTAAGTAGTAACAAAGGTAGCAACAAATGCATGTGAGCATGCCCAGTCTCACAGTCTTTAGGGTGCAGTTTACCAGTGGGGATTCAGTCATTGGGGCGTAAAGGAGCTCTTCTAAATAATAAATCTTTCCAGCTCAGTTAAACTCTTTAGCACTTGTGTTCTGATGAAATTGTTAAATAAAACTGCTGCTATGAGGACATTTTCTGCTTTTTCATCTTACTGCAATTCAAACTTTAAACTTCATCACTAACTTTTTCTGTGAATCTGTAAATGGAATTAAATTGAATCTGTTTTCCAGTGATGTATATGTGCCCTGTTCTCACTATGATTAAATTAATTTAATGCCCTGCCCAGTGACCAATGAAGGGGAAAGGGGATTCACCAAAACTCTGATCAGGAATAATTGGTTAAGAAGATGGATGGATGGAGTCTGTTTTGTGTGAAAGTCTTTTTAAGGTAATCGGTTTGCAAGGTTGTAACAAGTGATTACAACTGATAAACTCTAAGTTCCGGGGTATCCATCCATACATTATATTCCACTTCATCCTGATCACGGTCACTTTGAGTCCCCTACCCCTTCACCAGGCATGAAATAATAAAAATAAAAATACAGGGACAGGGCACCAATTCATTGCTGGGCATACAAACACTTATATCAACCAATAGAAATGGCCCACAATTGCTGGAAATAAATCCTGACATAAAAGTTAAAAAACTGTTTTTCTACCCCTTGTAAAAAGTTACCTCACATGGGGACTCGTTACGACAGTGAAATGCACTTCTAGCACTTAAATAAATAAATAACTTGCTAAACAACTAAACGCAAACAGTGAACGCACATTGTACATTGCGGTGGGTGTGATGTCGCTGTAATTGTTGACGGGATTGTGTATACATGTGCTATCACACTAGCTGTGGGAGAGTGTCCAAGCAAGGAAACACACTTTCATTTTTAAACCTGTTTGCTGGAAGTCACACAGTGGGGCCTTCGCTAAAGTGAGACTCACATTTCCTGCCTTTAATTGGCCGTGTGTGGAGCTCCAAGTCTTACAGAGACAGGAGTCAAGAGCAAAGAGCTGCAGTGCAGTTCTTCGATGTTCATAAGTAAAGACACATAGTATAGACAATAAAAATGATACTGGAGTTTCACTGGGAAAGCACCTTTCCTGTCACTGGGGTGGTGTTCCTCAAGGTTATGTATTTGGTCCTCTTTAGTTCATGAACAAGAACAATATCAGACTGTATTGTAATAACTTTATTTGAATCTCATTTATCTGCACTCACTCTGTCCTGACTCCAGACATTTATTTTACTCTTATGGTCTCTAGAGGTAGTGAACCTATTAGATCTCATATGGTACCACCAAAAACATACCTGTACATTGCCTTCTTTTTTAAGAGTATAAATTTGCCATTTTAATATATTAATCATTTGTTGATAAAAAAGAGGAACAATTTACAAAACAGTTACTTAATTAATGCTTAATTACTTATTAAGTAAGCTTTAAATAATTATAAAAATATTTTAAATTATTAAAAAAATATAAAACTTAAAAATATTATGCTTATATGCAGGACCTAATCTGTCTAAAAACACTGCAGTATTTTAGTTTTATGTATTAATTTGTTTATTCATTATGATAAGGCTCTATTCAATATGATTCCTGCCAATATATGCCAACTGTATTGTACGTTTTTTTGTTTGTTTTCATTATTTTATCCTCACAAAGAGACCAAACAAAGTAAATCAAAGTAAAATAACTACAGAGAGAGAGAGAGAGAGAGAGAGAGAGATTGTGATTATTTGGAGGGGCAAATGACTGAAAACAACTTCTCTCTCTTCTCTAATAGATGTCTTTTCCAGGAGAAAGACCAAGTGTACACATTGTTCAAAGCCTGAAACACTTCAAAGCTGAATAAAAGAGTGCGAGAGAGAAAGATGGAAAGAAATGGTGTTGGGGGTGGGGTGTATTAGTTGAATAATTATAAACAGCCCATTTTACACATCTGAATAATTTGCATTCTATTGAAATGAAACAAAGTCGTATTTTCATTGTTTTAGCATTTCACTGCTGTCACATTTAGTGTCGTACTGGCATTTCTAAAATGTTTTTGTAGATATTTCATATCAAATATAGATGGTCCAAAATGGTTTTGGAATGAACTTTTATTTCTTTAATGTCTCCTGAACGTTAGTCATTTGACCAACATAAGACCAAATGGTTACAGCAGTAACAAAGGCTTTGTTTGAGGAAGTATGTGAGGGGATCTTTAACCTGTTAACATCCTCACCAAGAAAGAAGCATTACAGAATTTGATCCAGTTTATTCCTTGTGTTACTATGAAGTTACTGGTTTACATTCAGACAAGAAAAGTCAGCATTTCTGATCTTTAGTGGATGTTTTTACCCTAACATACCTCTACCATTTGATAGAGATGGCACAATCAGGTTGTGTTAAGTTCAAGACATTCTTCAAAAATATATTGTGACTTAAAGCACAAGCACAGACAATGTTCGGGACTCAGTCTCAGTCTCAACCTTTAAGACTAGGCTCAAAACATATCTGTTTAGCTTTTGGTAATTAATACTTTACATTATAGAAAGGTTGTAGGTCCAGGGGTGCACTGGTGTGGGAATTTATAGTGGACTGAGATGCTGGGGCTGTCATACCGCTGCTCACGCGTTCACTCAGGTTTGTTGACGGTGAGCAGAGGGATGCCAGTGTCTCGGGGAGCTCCCATGCCTGTTTACCTTCTGGCTCTCTCCTTTTAGGTAGGCTGTTTTAGATAGTTCTGCCGGAGTCAATAGCCATACTCTGATATGTCTCATAATCCTTGTGCTCTATAAATTCAAACAGGACTAATTCAATTTTTTGTCTCTTTGCGAGTGAGTGATTGCCCACCGGTCCGGTCCAAGGTTGATGGAAGGCTGATTACTATTCTCTCCATGATGCTTCCCTAGATCAGATGCCCACCAACGACCAGCTACTGTGGCCAGATACCCTACTCTACTGCCCACATTGGAGTTCAAATGGACTTTCTGGCCGTTATCATTGCACCCACTATCATCATCATTCCTGTCCCACTACTGTCACCATATCAGCTCACCTGAACTTTACAACAAGATCATATGATTAGGATTCATCACACACTTAGAATTAGCAGACCAGAGGAGGATGGGTCCCCCATGTGAGTCTGGTTCCTCCCAAGGTTTCTTCCTCCAGCTCTGAGGGAGTTTTTCCTTGCCACTGTTGCCGTTGGCTTGCTCACCGGGGATTAGGGATTAGGGATTAATGATTTGATGTATGTTATTACTAAGCCTGTAAAACTGCTTTGTGATATCAGTTGTAAAAAGCGCTTTATAAATAAAATTTGAGTGATTGATTGATTGACTTAAATATGCTCTACCAAACAATTGAGCAGAATTTTAAAGGGTAAACAAATATTTTGGGGTTCTTTAGTAAAGAAAATGGCCTTACATGATTAATGGCTTATTTGTATGATGAATTGGTTCTTCAGATTGATGAAGGAGGTACTGTAGATGGTTCTACATAGTCTCAAAAAGGGTTCTGCTATAATTTTGATGTAAAGCTTGTAAATAACAGAGGAACCCCTTTTTGGTGCTATACAGAAACATTTTCAAAAATGTTCTACATAGAATCAACTAACACATTCTTCATCAGTTTAGTCATTTAATCACGCAAAGGGTTCTTTGAGTGTTCAAGGTTCTATATATAACCATTTAATTTACTACAGAACCCTTGAAGAACCAGGAAAAGAACATTTTGATTGATTTTGTTATATCAAGTAAGATATATTTTACCAATATTTGAATTTTGTCTATAAATAAGTTAAATCAGTCCAAATCATGATAGGGAACCTCAGTAGGTGATATGAGCAGTTCCCTCCTCAATGCAGTATTTAATTCATTATGTGGAGCCCTCATAGTTCATATTCAAGCATGGTGAAGAGAACTGTGCTGTTTTTCTTTTTTAAAAAAGGATAAAAACAAGTCTGAAGCAGAAATTAGCACTGAATATTATAAAACTACATATTGTGACACATGTGACTAAGAAATAAGTCTAAGTAATAAAATAAATGAGAACATATATTATTTAATCCCCACCAGCACCTACACCACCTCAGGTGAAACCCCCCAAACATTTGTTTTGTAATTCAATCCTCTGGCAGTACAGATATGTTGATGCTGATGGTTGTAGCAGCAGGCAGTGTTACCATGTTTGGGTGAGGCTCCTCTTGTATTTTGGCCTGTGTTGAGCATTCAGACACAGGGTTTCATTTGAGGAGTCATGGGGATAGCTGTCTGAAGAGAAAAGGGCAGCAAAGGGTCAGCAGAGCGGACATTATTACCAGAGCCTCCTTTCTCCCGTTTCCGTATGTGCTCTATGTCTCTGTGCCCATTAGGTGAGAAATCCTGGCAGATAATTTGTTTAGTAAATGAAACAGATGTCTTTTCAGATTTTTTTGGAGTGTGTTCCCAGGAGACCGCCCTCCCCTCGGTCCGGGGGGTCAGGCAGAATGCACCCGAGGGCTAGTTGGAGGGAAGAAAAATAACAAGGCGAGGCAAAGTGCCTGGGGACCACAAACATCACTCACATCTCCCATAATCATCAAGGCGATGCTCGGATGCCTCCTTAATTTACATAATACCGTCCTGACACTTTTACTCCAGCTATCCATCACTGCAGGACCAGGCCCTTCTCCTTTCTGTCTCTTTTTCTTCTCCCCGATTGTGTCTTGTGTTTATCTGCCCAAGCACAAAAGATTGATTCCCCACTGTTTCTCTCCCTTATGTTCAGCAGATATGAATTTTTGCGGAATGATGAAGCACCGACTCAGCTAATAATAAACAGAAAAAAGCCGTATTCAAAAAAGAGACTTTTATTTTTTTCTGCCTGGCTTAGTTAGGGTTATACGAGGAGACAAATGATGAGGTGAGGAACTGAAGCTCCTTTCAGCATGCACGTTGTTTATATATTTCATGTACTTTCAACATGAGAGGTGTCAGAACTAAAAAAGCTCAAAAAAGAGAGTAATATGACTTACAGTTTTGTTTTAACTGCTCTGACTGTTTTGTCTTTGTGATATTCAGATGCAGAACATCATTATGAGAAAGATAAAAGCCTGGCAGTTATTGTAAATCAGCCTTTACTGCCATATACAGGTTTTCCATTGAAAAACACAGTCTAGCGTTAGAATAGATCCAAATACATATAAATAAAAGTAACAACTTTTTGGTTGGATTAAAAAGTTTAGTTCCTGATGTTCCTCTCAATGTTAATGACTTTGTATGGGTTGAGTAAAATTTGAACACTCTTAGATTTAACACAATAAAGGTATTGATTAACCAAACAAGGTGTGAAACCTCCCATCAGAGCCCAGTCTGTCTTGTCCACATGCCTTTTGTTTTTGTTCATCCACGTGCTGCGTCAAGTCTCTGCCCACCTTATCATACATAGTCACTGTGCTCACCTGTCTCATCACTTCACAGCCCTGGTTCCCCATCTCATGTCTGATTAAGTTTGGTTTAAATGTTTCCTCATGTCATACAGTCTGCGTTAGTCATGGTAGTGTCTTCATGTGTTTATTTTTTATTCACAGACAGTTTTTTCACAGCCTGCTGTATTTGTTATAATAAAGACATTTTGCCGCACCCAGCATCCTCCCCTCCATCCTGATTGACAGGATGACACAAATAATAGTGACCTGATGTTAGAAGAGGTTTGGAAAGCCTTAAAACAACACACTGACAGAAACTCAGAAAAAAATAAATAAACATATATTTATAAAAATAAATAAATATATACACTATTAATAGTCATCACTAAGCACATCCATTGACTACACTGATACAAACCTCCACATTAACAATAATAAAAGTCTGTTAAAATAAAAATTAACCAAACATGTTAAAACTCCTCGTGCTCACACTTTTAAGTCTCACCAGTTTCCCGTGTGTGTCTCTTTCATGAGTAAGCTGGTGAAAAATATGACACACTTTGCATTTTTTTCTCTTTTTTTGGCAGTCACAGTCTTCAAAGTTTCCTTTACGATAACGAAAAACCATTAGCTGCTGTCAAACCCAGAAGAAGAGAGATTATTTTTTTTATTGAAATAAGATTAAAATGATAACTTTGACTGCGGCCTCCACCTGATAAAATATTTCAGCTCATAAGCGCGTTGTAGGCTCAGGGATTAGAGGAGAGAGACGGGATAGAGGGAGCCGGAGAAATTCATAATGTATAATAAAACAAAAGGTGTCATGGGAAATAACACTGGTACAGTATTCAAATTAGAATATGACGTAATCCATATGAAAAATGTAAATGATTTTAAAATGTAAATGATGATGGGGAGGAAAAATATCTTCCATGGTCCAGTAGTAGCAGGAAGGTGTGTGTGTGTGTGTGTGTGTGTGTGTGTGTGTGTGTGTGTGGGTGTAAAAGTTATTCATGTGTTATAGGAGTGAGGAATGGCACTTATTTAAAGCCCCAGGAAACTTAAATCTACAGTATGTTTTTTATTCTAATTTAATTATTCTAGTTCTTCTAATATTTGTAAAAAGTCATGAAAATGGGTGATCCTAATATTGAGTAAAGCTTATCTAAGCTTTTCCTAACCAATTACAAGGCTGTTGTGGCTAGCTCCACTATGTCTCTAGGCTCTGTATGTATGACCTAAAATGAAAATGCATCAAAAGTTGAAGTAATTGTGATCATTCCTGTTTTTTGTACATTTACTTTGTGTACATTTAAAAGTGCCAACAAATGTGTAAATGTGCTGTGTAA
>BRDA01020179.1:0-13071 GCA_036984385.1 Crenuchus spilurus
TATTGACATTTGCCATCTCCACATCATTGCATTCAGTTTTTATTCACAATTTGTATAGCGTCCCAACTTTTTTGGAATCCGGTTTGTAGATGGGATGCGCTAATTGGCTACTACTACATTGCGAAGGAGATAAAATTTGGCAAAAATAAATCAATAAATATTCACTAATCACATAATATCAAAAGCCTTAATTTAAAATTATACTAAACACTAAAGAAAAATATACATTTCAAAACAAGTTCAGGTAGTACCTGTAGAAAGACAAATCTAAACTATCTCTATAAAATCTCAGTAGATTCTGTTCTTTCAAGACAACAATAAGATCAGATGGAAAGACAAAGGACTTTTCAGCTGAAGACTTCTTATGCTAAGGGTTTCTCATAAGAAAAAGATCTCAGTGATCTCACATCTCTTCCTGCATTTTAGAATCTCAGTAAAGTCTCACATTGGGCTGAAAATTTGTCAGAATGATAACAGGAACTGATGTTTAAATGAGAGTGTCAATGTGAACTCAACCAAGACGGGGTCTTCTGAGTTCTGATGGTGAGAATAAATCATGTTTATCTGAGCCAGAAGTATGTCTCATGCTGTTTGTCCTGGGGAGTGTCAGGAAAATGTTCATAAAGTTTTTTTTCTGAGCCATCAAAGAGCAACAATTGAGCAATACAACTTTCCACTGTGTAGTGTATAATTCCAGGGTATAACAACAACAACAACAACAACAACAATAATAACAATAATAATAATGATCATTATCATTATCGTTAATAATAATAATAATAATTATTATTATTATTATTATTATTATTTATTAATTAATAATAATTTTTTTTTATTGTTGTTGTTATCATCATCATCATCATCATCATCATCATATAATATTAGCATCATCACTGATAGTAGTAGCAGTAGACATGCATATGTATACTTAGTCATTTATGTATTTACAGGCTTCCTTATAAATAAAAGCCCAATGATTTGATCATATTTAGATTGGAAGTACATGCCAAGAAAAACATCTTCAAGGCTGCAAAATTAGTTTCACCGAGTCTGGAGTGGATCACCGTCCCAGAAATGTGTACATTATGATCGCATGCAAAGCTCTCGCTGCCTTGCAGTGACAAAATGAGATGAGAATCTCTCTGGGAGGCATGGAGAACAAGCTCATAATAAAGTCAATACGCAAGCATCCACTTCCAAAGCATTCACTTCCCTCTGATTTTAAAGAGCTTAGACTGACTCTGGAGATTAATCTCTATGCAGTAATACCATCAGAGTTAACTCCTACAGAGTACCGTTTCATTCACTTTACCTCTGTGGGAGTTCATTCCACGCTGGTGATTTCAATGTGTGGCGCCTGCAGGTGGAACAATGCACAAGTGCTCCTCTCTTAAAATTTTATATTAACCTTTTGTTTATGACTTTATATATGGTTTGTGTGCGGTGACAAATCTGCCGTGTATTGCGTATCCCATCCGTAGCTGTTTAGTCTGGATGTAAGTGCCTGAATTGCCGAAGCTCTTGCCTAAGCTGAGGGCAAAAATAATGACCCATTCATGTGAGACCGCCATTTGCTCGGTAACTGTAAGGCAGATGAAATTGTTTAGGAGGAGAGAGAATATTGTAAGTCATTTGCCTGCTGTATTAATTAATCATTTGTGTCTAGCTCAGGCTCCAGTGAGGGGGAGTGTGTGGAAGTGCCGGCTCAGCTCTGTGGGAGTCTGATTGCAGCTCATCGCTGAATACATTCATTTATTGGAATGATTGGATACTGTGCCGAGTCCTGCGTGACTCTCTGCAATAATCAGGGAATGAGTTCCGTATTTATACACATACTCGCACTGCGAGACCACCAACGCACTGAAACCAGAGAGAAAACGTGTCAAACACGTCTGGCTTTAATGGTGTACAGAGTAACACAGTCAGAATTAACCATCCACATCACTCCAGAAGGTCACAGCTAGAGTGTCTATCAAGAATACTGTTCTGTCTCACTCATTGATGTCTCGGGAATCTTAATGGAGATTCTCTTAAAAATTGTACTAGGAGAAATAACACAAGACCAACCGATAAGTCTGGCCCAGACAAACGTCAACATAATTCATACAGAGATTCCTCTCTTTAGTAAACAAGTGTTACTATCTGAGCAAGTCTGAGTCCAGTGTGAGATCTTTAGTAAAATGCCCATGTGAGGTCTCTGAGGCCTTTTACCAGGAAAAACATCTGAATAACATGACAATTAAGCTAAAATCTCATTAGATTATTTAACAGAGTCCCTTACTCCTGCACAGGGCAGGTTATTACACACTATCATGGATAAGCTCAGGATGGGTCATGATTTAGAGATGATCTTTTTAATTGTTATTTCATCTGGGTATGAAGCATAAAGTATCAAAAATATATATTAAAAGAGTAACCCTCTGGAGTCTGAGGGGTTTTTCACACTCTGATGTATTCTGACTTTTTCCACAGTGTGACACAGGCTTTTGTTCAGCACAAACTCAGCAACAACAGTGTCAAAACAGGAAGAGTGTCATAAATCTATATGTTGATTAAATCTGCTCTAAACTTAGACTTTCCAAAAACCTGTTTTCAGATGTGCTGATATATTGTGAATAAACACTCTAAACATTTCTAGCCAAGACGTTTGAGCTCAAAACTTTGTAAACAATGGTGCTGGCTACACACTGATCATTACAGTTTTTAGAAAGTGTATGTGATTTTATTTCTAAAGCTTAACAAATGAGTTGACACTGTGTTTTCACTCAGCCACTACACTGAATATTCATGAGACAGGTGTGAACTCTCAGGTAACAGCTCTTTGTTCAGGTGAGTGCTCTTTGTTTATAAACACAATATTTGAATTTTCACACATTCCACAGCTGCTAATCCTCCAATGGAATCCCTGGAATTACTATGTTGTTATCACTGCAATTCCCAGGTTTGCAGAAAAAAAACTCTTCTTGTGAGCCATTAAGTGAGTGTCTGTAGGGTTAGGGTGTAGGGTCTAGGGTGCATGTCATAGGGAGTTTTGTTTTGGTATTTGGCCTCAGCCGCTCGGCTCAATTCGGCCTCGGCCGCTCACTCGGCTCGGCTTGTGTGTGTGTGTGTGTGTTTGTGTGAATATGCGCATGCAAGCCTGTAGGATGATTCCTGCTCTACTATTATATATAAAGAATTTTTAAAAAAATTCTGTATGATTCTGTCATTTCTGTATGTAAGTAAATGAATGGCCTGGCTTTAATGTTGTAGAGAATAAATGAGAATTTACCATCCTCATCACTCCATAAGATTACTGTTAGTGTGACTATGAAGAATCATACAGTGTCCTACAGACGTATAGTGGTCTTATAATGGTTAGATCATTTCTTCATATCAAAACAAAAGTTAATACTCAAATCTGTTGATAAATAAATTGATAAAATGACAAACTGCCAATAAATAAACAGGTTACATGTGTAATAAATAAAATATAAATGGAGTACCGACTGTGTACAGAATAACACAGGCAGGACTGACCATCAATATGACTCCAGAAAGTCACTGTTAGTGTGACTTAAATGAGCATATCCTCTACAGAGTATTCCACAGACTATGATAAAGAATTATTGACCGGTTTTTGTTGTTTCATGACATTGACTTAATTGGACATCGGAGGTGCACTGTAAACCACAGCCTCGTCCCTGTCCCCATCTCTGTCCACATGCTCTTTCTTTGTTTACCTCATTCACGTGCCATGTCACGTCTCCACCCTCATCTACGTCATGTCTTGTCCATTGCACAGCCCTGGCCCCTCATCCTGGCTTTAATTTTGTTTGCTATATAGCTTCCCTCATCTCTCACAGTCCTCATCAGTCGTTGTAATGTAACCAAGAGTTTGTATTGTCATGTCATGTTTTTGTCATAGCCATAGTCAAGTTTTGTTTTCTTAGCCACAGTTTTTGAGTTTCGCAAATAAAACCACTGCGGAAACCATCTTTTCCTGCCCACAGCATGCTGACACAATCTCAAATATGTCAATACTGTAAATAAAAACATTAATTGGTAATAAAGATGTCCAATGTAGTATATATAATTGATTACGTGTAATATGTTATCAAATAGTTGCTTGTATTTGAATTGAACAGTGTCGCATCAAAAATTGTTCATAATTTAAGAAGGCAAACTCATTTTATACTCTTTACACATAAAGCGACACATTTCAAGCGTTTTTTATTTTAATGTTGACCAGTGTGATTTATAGCTTGTTAAAAATAAGAAATCCAGAATCTCAAATGATGAGAATATATAATTATGATGCACTAATATAAACATCTGACTATTTAAGATTAACACTGAATGAGTAAGTGATCTTTATAACACACAGGATCTAATGGAAGCACTAAGTTTATAAACTAGTACATGTTAGAAACATTTGAATAAATACACACATTTAACCAGATGAAAAGCTCCTGTTGTTTTGGTTTTTTTTGCTATTTGTTGTCACCAAAACCAACAGAACAAAATCAAAAGCTAAAATTAACTGGATGTAAGTAATTAAATAAGCAAATACATTTGAAGGAATATAGTGAAGAAAAATAAATGTAATAATGCAACTTCTCAAGGTGAGCACAGAGAGGGTTGGTGAATGATCTTTATAATACTGACTTTAATGGTATACAGAATAAAGCAGTGAGGACTAACCATCCACATCATTCCAGAAGGTCACTGTTTGTGTGAGCATCGAGTGTCCCACAGGAGCTAATGAAAGAGCTAAGCTTATAGATAAGTGCACATTGCATTATTTCACAGGTCACAGCCAAGAGAGTCAGATTAATAAAAAAACTATTAAAACATGGACACATGTCTCTTACTGCGAAAAACATTCCAGTATCTGATTTGAACCAAATGGCTTCGGGGACCTCAGCATTGCCTTTTGTGTTCACTGTGCCGTTGTCGGTCATAAAGAAATATAATTGCTCTCCTGATCCTTTGTGAATGTGTGTATGTCCATTCATTCTGCTTATTTCTTGTCACTGAGAGGTCATGTGAATAGCTAAGTAAGGGTATTGGTTAACTTTGATATGTATCAGTAGCAGTGCTAGGAGTTCTTTATCCTCATCAGGAGGGACAGTGCATTAGCACACAGCTACAATAAAACAAAGGGATTGTTTGACCTAACTGAAACTATTTTGATTGGGGTTGAGTTGGATACTCGTTTCAGAAGAGAATCTGGTATGAATAAAGCATTGTCGATGAGTAACGAGCATGATACGAGTATAACTCGTCAATATCCATATTTGTGCTGAAGGAAAATCCTCATTGGGTAACTGACTGTCTTCACAATCTGTGATTGGCCAGTCACACAGAGTGCCCAGTCCTCCCTACACAGACAAGACAGCTGTGCCCCATTCCCTCTCACACATTCACACACACACACACACACACACACACACACACACCTTAATCAACATTGTTTAACATTGTGTGGAAAAAAATACCAAGAACGTTAGGTAGAAAAAATAAATAAATAACTGAAAGAAAAAAATCAGTTTGATCATAAAATAATAAATAAATAAATTTTAAAAAGGAAGTTGTGTTGAGTATGACGACTCTTGTTCATGCATACTTAGTAGTTCATAATTTCCTACTGCATGAGTTATGTTCATTCATACACTTAAAAATATTCATGTTCTGAGTTTATAAAAAAACTTTCTGTAAATAGTTCTCTTACTTTTGTGATCAAAAACATGTATTTGAATCTAAATTTTGAGGATGTTCTGTAATTAGTTTTCAAATAAACAATACATATAGCAACTTCTGATCAATCCATATCAATTTCAGACTTCCCACTTCCCACCCACTTCCGGTTAAACCACACCCAATTCCGGTTTAGGTCCCGCCCACTTTGAGTACAGATATGGATATAGATCATTTAGATGGTTGAACAGATACAGATACACATACAGATACAGATAGTGGTGTACTCGCTCATCCCTAATTTTGATATTAATTGCAATTTCAACTTAATTCTTACGTAACGTGTTTGCTCACTTTCTTCAATTTGATTGAATAGAAATTTGACATTTAATTTGAGCTCCACACCATTTATGTGGGTTTGTGTATCACAAACAGTCAAATTTTGTTCTTACATTATATTTACAGAACAAAAAATATGTATAAATGACTTGTATTCCAATTTGCTGCCCCATATTGTGAACGAATCCATCACAACAGTCCTTATAACTTCAATGTGGAATGGGCGGAGCTAACAAGCTAAAGAGCTGGAGGGATATTATGTAACTGTGGCTCAAAAACTATGGTTTTAAAACAAATTGTAGCATAATTTCCATATCTATATTCTACCTCAAAGTCTTTCATTTCAAAATATGACAGGATAATCCATGATATTGACCTTACCGTGATCTTTTTTTTGGAGTGTAGACATGCTCCGATTGGTGATACCTTTAACATCACTCTTTCTCTCACTGTTTCTTTAAGACCCCCTCCATCAGTTCATCACAGAAGTGATACTGTTTCTAAATATTTACAGAGTGCCCAACCCCCCTAAAGAGTTTAAAGTCAAACAGCGAAATCACACCAATTTCCAAACGCGAGAGGGGCTATTTTCTGCCTTTGAAGCATTTTCCAGTCTGAGTACATGCAGTCCTGTTGAGCTGGGCCCAAAAATACGCTGCCGGCAGTGTGCTGGCAGCACTGGAGCATATGCAGCTCCTCTGGCCTGCCGTGCCCACCCGCAGAGCTGCCGGCACTCGCATCATTGTCTTAAATGCGAAGTTGGCATGCTCGACAGGCAGCCGCCATGCAGTACCCCTTTCACTGCCTTCCATAAACACAAACCCACTTATTTTAATGCAAGGGACAGAAAAAGAACCCAGCAGCATCTCTTTCTGGCTCAGCGCATTCGGCAAGTGGCTCAGAGGTGACTTTACACCCACACAAAGGTCAGAGACTGATTCAGTCTCCTCTGCACGCTCACTTATCTCAGCAGGGATTAAAGAAAATAGCCTGTTTGATTAGAGCCTGAACTGAAGCTAATCATGCTCTTTGTCCTCTAAGTGCAGGTACACAGATATAGATACAGATAATTAGCAATGAGGACTATATAGAGTGAACATGGTGGTGCATCATTAATTGAAAGATTATGTCATTACATCCAGTGTTGAACTAGCACATTTGTAAAGACAAATGTACTGAATAATTGATAGTGAAAAGCCATACTTGGCTAATATGCTGCCAGATACATATCCTTTCAGTGCCCAGTCCCCTTACCAAAGCTGTTTCATCTATTTGAAGGTTAGCCTGAGTGAGCTCCTGCTGATTTAATCTTCCTATTGCAGCTCGGATCAGGCCAGTCATGCTATAAAGGTGTGAATATCAACACAGATCGACAGAGACTGCTGTGTTGAAATAAAAAAAAAGCATGACTCACCAACAGCTGCAACACTCGCTGATAGCGTTCTATCAGTTTGGGGTTTAAAACAAAGATACCGGCCCCCAATTACAGACATAGCCCAAAGTGTTTACACCTGAATCTCATTATCCGCTTGTGTTCCACAGATTTCTTAGTGGTACTTATCAATTGAGCATTCCTGCATGAAGAAAAACTAGGGAAAGAGTGCACAAAGCGGGCCAAATCCTCTGATGCTGAAGCAAATCCAAGTTTTGTAACGAAAGGATAATAAGGGCAAAAAGAACAGAAGGTCTGCTTGATCTATGCATTATTTGCTACATTTCACCAGGTTCCATGCAGAAATCGGTGAGAGGGAGTGGAAGCAAGTGGTGGATGGTCTTAAAATAACTGAATTATTAAAGTCTAATTCAAAAGCCTTCCCTGCAAGGCTGGCTAATCTTCAGCTCCTCTGTGAGGGGGGCTGAATACCGAGGTGCATTGTTCCGACTGAGATTGACAAGGGGAAGCCGGGAGAAGAGATCAAAGACTCCAACTGATGAGGCAGAAGCAGCCTTTGTGGGGGAAGACATCTGTAGCAGGAAAGTGTCTTTTGTCTAGACAGGAGAACTGTTGCCTAAGCATATTGTCACAAGGACATCAAGATTAAAACAGATTAGGTCACTAACACTAAGGCGATCATGAGGTCCTGAAGGCTAAAGGTCGATTTATGCTTCTGTGTCAAATCAACATAGAGTCTACACAAGACTAGAAGACTGTAGAGGTATACACTGCTGCGAATGTTTGTACTTGTGCATTAGTGTCTGCATCACTCTGCAATTACACCACCAGAACAATGGTTGGCAGCATCACTGTTGGCTTTATCCATACAATTCAAACCGATGTTTGAGGACATCTCTCACCAAGAATTTGCTGCCATTTGGCAGTTCTGTAGTGTAGTGAAGTGAAGTCATACAAATATTGATATTTAAGGACTTCATTAGTTAATTATACCTCATCTTTGGGTTCAAGTCCCCACGGGTGTGAAAAAAGTTATTTTGGTCAATACGTATGCTTTGTTCAGGGGGCACAGTGTAGAATTAGGTGGTGCCACATTGACAAATGGGGCCCCATGGACAGTTTGCGTGGGCAGAGCACCGACCCTGGAGTGGAGTTTCTATGTTCCACTTGTCTCTGCATGGGTTTCCGCTGGGGACTCCTACAGTCCAAAAATAGATATCAGGTGAATTGGTTACTCTAAAAGACCGTGGTGTGCATAAATGGATGTGGATGTCACTGTGTGTATCAGCATGCCCAGATATAGTTTGGCACGCTGTCCTAAGTAAGCTGCCTAGTGTTCGATGCAGTCCTACAGGTGGACAGCAGTGTGTGGTTGATTTTTAAGTAAGCATTTTTTGGATCAAAGTCTCCATTTTTACGTCGGCAATGTCCCCAATAGCTTTTCAAAAGACCAAAAGAGCATTGGCTATGCACTAGATGATTGTCCAATTTATTTCCAGCAAATGTTTATCCATGCCTCACTAACCTACACCTATTTCCAATCTTGGACTTCTCAAATGTACCTCTTCATTGTGCCAGCGGAAGAGTAAAACAATCTTGCATGTTGGAAACAAAGCATCACTGTTTCTGTCCATGAAGACAAACAAGTCCAGCTTAGCAACACTTTCGGCTTGATGCCTTGCCAGAAGCTCCATACCTTATCTCAGCTGAAGCAAAGAAGTGCAAGGATCTCTCCCTGACAAGAGTGTTGAAGATAAAATTATCATATTTCACACCCGTGTCTCTCACAATCTGGGAAGCAGAGAGCAGGTGGTTTGCTCTCAGGGGAATCGATGCCTGACGCTCAACACTAGATCACGAGGCCTCATCTATCAAACTCCTCCTCGCCTGGAGATAAATGTTACCAGTGCACAATTGTAGTCACGTTTTATGAGTCTTACCTAAATCAACTTGTCATAATGTGCTGGCAGATTCTTAAGAAATTGTGCGGGGTTCACCGATGCACACGGAGAACAAAAGTGTTACTTGTTTGATCATCTCGAGTTCACACCAACCGTGCCCTCTGCAAGAGCTCCTACTGTTCAAAACAAAACAGGCAGGCTAGACTGTCATCATTTGTGTAAACAAGAGGTCACATAAACAGCACTGTTGTAAATTGTGAATGCAGTTTTAAAAATAGAATCTTTCTGGTATGGTAGTAGTGTAACGTAATGTAGTGAATTTATCCTTTCCTTGTTTTCAAAATGCACAGCATGTGTGCTCAGATAAGCAGATCAGGTGATGAATGATTTTGATTAGAGGTCTTTTAGGCAGCACCCTGCAGGGTTCAACAGGTAGTGAATAAAAAGTGCTCTGTATAGACCTGACAACTGTCAGTCCAAAGGAATATGGTGCTAACTTTTAATCAGGCCTTGAATAAGTGAGAGTACGTCAATGGCAGTCTCCAGTTATCACACAAGCACTGGAGGGTTCTTCAAGAGTTCTTTAGTGAAGAAAATTGTTATATATAGAACAATGAACACTGAAAGAACCCACTGCAAGACTGATCAAGGATATGCTGTAGATTCTATATACAGTGGTACCCCTACTTATGAGCATCCCTACTAATGAGTATTCCAGGTAACGAGTCCAGATCTCGGAATATTTTTGTTCCAGGTAATGAGTAAAATTCCAAGTAACGAGTAGTGTAAATTTGTTCAACTATGCCAAACCACTAGGGGCGCTGTGGTCGTAGCATCCCCTGGATGCTACCGTAGAAGAAGAGGTCAGTCAATACCTTTGATCGAAAGTGAAAGTGCGAGTGAAAGCGACGCTAAAGGTAGCAAAAGGTAGTGAACAAGAAAGTTAGATAAATTTTACTTTTACTTTTCATATGATAAGTGTAACCATGCCATACATGTATGCCCGTTCTCCTGTCCTCCTTAGCCGCCAGCATACACAAGCACCTTCGGTCTCATTCTCCAGGCTTCTCCAGCCTACATGAGCGTCCTCGTCATCTCATTTATTTTTTTAAAAAACCCATATAAACACATTATTTAGCATATTAGAGTATACTGTATATACGCCGACTGACACGGATTAATCAGTTTTACATGTATTCTTATGTGGAAAATGCATCCAGCTAACGAGCAAACCAGCTAACGAGCAAACCAGCTAACAAGCTCGGCTCCTGCATGGATTAAACTCGTAAGTAGGGTTTCCACTGTATAAGCTTTTTGAAAAAGGTTCTATATAGCACCAAAAAATGGGTTCTGGTATTGTTAAGATGTCAAGCTTGTAATAATAGAGGAAGCCTTTTTGGTGCTACATAGAAACATTTTCAAATATGTTCTATATAGAACCATCCACAAAACATTCTTCATCAGTATGAGGAACCATTCATCCAAAGGGTTCTTTCAGTGTTGATGGTTCTAAATACGGTATAACCAATTTCTTCACTAAATAAGCCTTCAAGAACCATCTTCAAGGTTTATTTAGTGAAATGTCCAAATGTAGTTGTGAGGCTAAAATTGCTAACAAAGACAAGAACTCAATAGTCACCTAAATTAGCCTGTCTCTTCTTTAAAAAATACATCAGCAAAACATTTTTCATCCCACAACCCATCCATGTGGGTGTGACTTAGCACACATTTTGTCTTACAATTAACTATAAAAATGAACAAAAACTCCTCACTCCCTCAACTGCAGGCCTCAAACATTTTGACTAATCTGGTAAGATGCTGTATGAGTGAATTAAGCAAATTGTTCGTAATGTATTATGATGGATTCAAATGGGCTATTTAGGTGACTACTGAATTCTAGTGTTTGCTAGCTATGTTAGCTTGCAGTTCTAAACTAATGAAGCAATATTTAAACTCCAAACATGTCATAGTTGATGGGATAATTGTGTCATTTTTTTTCTAAGATAATATATGTAAATTGTGGGAATATGACCACATCTCTTCTAAGAATGTGCTTTTCTCCATACAATATGTAACTTTGAAACCTCACGCTGCAGCCAGTCCCTGTCTTGTCTCCACATGCTCTATGTTTGTTTACTTCGTCCACGTGCCATATCCTGTCTCCACCCCCTGCCACATCATGGCATGTCTCATTGCACAGCCCTGTTCCCCAATTCCAGCTCTGATTATGTTTGCTTTTAAGGTCTCCTCATGTTTCACAGTCTTGTTGGTCAATGTACGTCTCCATAGTCATTTTATAGTCAAGTGGATGTTTGTCCCTCGAAGTCTTGTTTGTTATCATAGCCTCATTTGTTGCCACAGTCTTGTTTTGTAGCCAAGTTTTAGTACAGTGAAAAAAGTCTTGTGTTTGTGGACTCAATGCTGCATCCGTCTTCTCCACACCTACCCAGCTGTGACAGTAACATACACCAGTGTAGTAAATCTAGCCCGAGTGTGCTATTATTAGGCCTACATACATATGCTTGTGAATACGAGTGCTTTACTCACTGTACATTGTTCACAACAACTGTGGCTCTGATCTACAGTTAGACAGCTTGTTGAATAAATGTAAAGCCTTTCTATTAATAGCAGCTATATTTATTTTCCAGCTCATTTGTTGTGTTACAGCTGGGAGAGTGTTTTAGTTAGCATCTTATGGTACAGCACATGCACACTGCTCTTCTTATAAAGAAGCATATAATGTCATCACTATCACTGGGACTGTATTACAGTAGGCTATACTCTTTTGTCATTACTGATACTCAAAATACTGAGCGGTAGCTACTTTTGTGTGTCATCAGCATGGTCACATAATTTGTCTACGGCTCTGAAGTTTTGACAGGCAGAACGAAATCTTGTCTAAATAGATACAGGCACACAAAGAGATTGCCTTCGGAGGAAATATTAGAGTTTGTATCAAGCTCCGACGGAATTTCCACGTAGCTCCTCAGCTCAGCTTGACAAGTGGCATCCATCAGCTGTGCAGTAGTGCAACATACACCAAAAACTGCTCAGACCAATGCACAAAATAATTATGGAGAAATGTGTTATTCTCCGACATCATTTTACTTCATTCCCTTATTAAGCGTCATCCATCACCAGTAGTCAAATCTGACTTCTCTTCACTCCACCAACACAAGGTCCTGTGCCCGGGTTGCATAAAACATCTTAAGTAAAGTTTTCTATTCAAATAAAACTCCCCCTAAGGAGCACTTAAAGTTAAATGAGTTTCACAAATAAACACCTTAGAATTTCCCTTAAGTGAGGATCCCTGCATAACTGTGCTTTAATAAAGGCTTAATGTTCATCATTGGTTGTATAAAAACATGCAGAAACTTCTACATTTCCAAGTAAAAGAACAAAAATGCACAAACCCAAAATCAATATTTGGAGTAAATTTCAAAAAATAATAATAATAATAATAATTATTATTATTATTATTATTATTATTATTATTATTATTATTATTATTTCAAATAAAAAATATATACAGTATATATACATACAATGAAATTGAAACACCTGGTTTTAGACCACAATAATTTATTAGTATGGTGTAGGGCCTCCTTTTAGAGTAATTAGAGTCAAATTATAAAATTATAGAGTATCCTTCCAGTTTACTTTTTATGTACTTGAACTTAAAGTGTTCCAATTTAGTCCCAAGTAAGTATACTTGTAGTGTACTTGCTAAATAAAAGTACACTTGGGGAAATACTTTTA
>BRDA01020182.1:0-17595 GCA_036984385.1 Crenuchus spilurus
GCACTCTGTGTAATGAATCTATATAATATATGAGTTTCACTTTTTGAATTGATTTATTGAAATAAAGATATTTAGATTTTTTGAGATGCACCACTGTATTATAACCTGTGTATTTTATAGCATGTGTAGCAGGAAGAGACTAGGAGTGCAATAGTGTGTGTTAATGTGCATATATTGTGTAAAAGAAACAACTGAATGAAAAGCATCAGCAAGGAATTGCACTATATGATAAGCCTGGATAAAAGGCTAGCTTCTTCACAGCATTTCTAATTTAGCCTGTTGTGTCAAAAACAAATGTGTTCTGCTTGGCTGTTTCTGGTTATTTGGGCCTGATTGGATTTGCTTGAGGAGCAAGTGCTAATTGCATCAGTAAACAGATAGATTAGGTTGGGCGCTGAATGAGCGAACATGACCACACATCCACACTCACTCACTGCTGTCCAGCTCCACTGTTTTTAGCCGATTATTAAAGCCGTCTCACTGGACTGCTGCTGTGGGCACCGCTTGCTGTGAATGTGCATGGTGAAATAGATCCTACAGCATGCGAGTGTAGTGAAGGGAGGTGACCCACTCGCAGCTCCGCAATCACCCATACTGACATCTAAGGGACCAGCCGTGCTAAAATGTCACCCTCCAGCCACCCCCTACGTGCCCTGCCGCTGCCCCACTTCGAGGCTATACGCTGGTGTGAGGGCTTTGATAATGCTGCCCTTTCCCTGCCCCCCAGGGAACACATCCACAATGTAGAGGAGCACCACCAAATGTCAATGGTCAATCACATCAAATAATCCACTATGAATGGCGAGTATAACAAACCCCAGGCTTCAGATGTTCATGAAGAGCTTCTGGAGACTGCTCATATGCATACACTCCCAAAACTAAGCACTTAAGTACATTATTGTGTACTTCTGTGTGCAGATGCATTGTATAAACATTATGCATGTGTCATTTTATCCTTTTCTTGTACACACACACACACACACACACACACACACACACACACACACACACATACACACACATATATATATATATATATATATATATATATATTTGAAAAAAACCAAGAACACTGTGATGGTGATGTGTTAGTGTGTTTTGTGCTGATGTGAGTGGATCAGACACAACAGAGCTTCTGTTCACTCTATTAGACACACCTACTGTGTTGTTCCACCCTGTAGATGTAAAGTCAGAGGCAATAGCACTGATGCTGCACAGTTTGTGTTGATCCTCTAGACCTTCATTGGTGGACACAGGACACTGTAGGCTGGATAGTTTTGATTTGTGAACTATTCTTATTCCAGCAGTGATACTGAAGTCTAGCAGCTGTGTTGTGTCTGAGCAATGTACCAGCACAACACACAGTAACGCACCACCACCATGTCAGTGTTTCTACAGTGCTGAGATTGATCCATCATTTAAACAAGCTCTCCAGGCATAAATTTAGTCATCTCACATGTTTAAAGTGGTAGTAACTTCAGGGTCCTGCAGATGGCAATGCATGAGGATGATCATGTTATAAATACTCGAGGGGTGTGTGATAGGATTCATAGATTGAGAAGATGTGGTACTGTGCAGTGAATATCTCATTCAATGTATGTAAAATGGGTCACAATGCAGATGTTAATGACTGGCTAAAAGGAGTGATTATATTTGGGCATTAAAGATCAGAGTGTGAAGGAAGCAGCTGAATTTGCATTTGTTTGAAAGCGTACAGTCATACAGGTCTACCAGCAGTGGTAAACATCCCAGTCTACAGGACATTCTCCTCAGAATAGTGACTGACAGCACACAAGGCTAAAGGCTTCTTGTGTGCCACTCTGCTCCATATGTTCATGGTATGTAACTCCCTGCTGAGTGTTCTTTCAGAAATAGATTGTAAAGGACTTGCGTTGACTTATGGAAGCAATTCTTGCCTGGACATGAAGTGATTTTCATTCACAACATGTGAAACCTGCTGATGGTTCCTGTTTCAACAATTTTGAGGAGAATGTCCTACTTCCTTCACAGTGTGGCCTTTAGGGCCCAAATGCAAACAATCATTTTAGTTAATCATTAACATTTGCTTTCAGATCCATTTTGCACACAATAATTGATACATTCACTGCACTGTACCACCCTTTCACAGTCTATGAAACCTGTCACACACCCCTCAGTTATTTATATCCCCATCATCATCATTCAGAGCCATCTACAGGAGCCTGGAATTTCTACCACCTTAAACATGCAAAGTGACATATATTTTAATAGGGAGCTGTAGGACATCCCACAATGTTAGCAGTGTCTGAGATGCTGCCACCCTTCCTCTGGTAACCTGTTCTCATGTCCTTTTATACATCAGTCAAATCACATTCTTTGCTTGGCATAATAGTTTTACACTCTGCTACAACTCACTGGTGTGCTCACTTATTTATACATGCAGCAAACTGTCACATGGCATCTGTGACAAAAGTTACACACTGCTTGGGAGACATATCTAATTATAAACAGAAAATGTCTTTAACTAAAAGAAATGCTGTTCATGCAGAGAACCTGTCATACAGATACTTTTTTTTTTTTTGTAGTAGATGTTGCTGCATTAACAAGCACTGAATGTGCTATGGTATTATTCTAGGCCAAAGCTTCTGATTTTAACCTGGGTTTAGCATAGCAGGTCATTAGGGATGGCTCTCTGTGGATTCCAACACTAGCTACTCTGTGACTGTTTTGCTTTCCTCTTTACTTCATTAATGCACATGAACTACACACAGATACCCTCCACAATGCTAATGAGCATATTAGCTTGCTTCAGGGCCAACTTCTGTCTTTTCATCAAGTTAATATTGTGAAAGATGCAGCACTCTACAGCTGCAAGGGGACAGAGTGGAGCAGGGGGTGTTTCATTTGTGGCAAAAAGGTTAGGTCAGTCTGCACTGCTTGTTGAGCTGGGGTGATAAGCAGCAAGCTGCTGCTTCTATATTGCTAACACCTTACATAAAGGCATGCTCATACCATTAAACTGGAAACAATATAAAACTGTCCAGTCAAAGCTTAGCACCGAGTTTTAATAAGGTAATTTAACTGGGTAATTTAAAAAATTTGATACCATTCACTGCGTGGTATAATGAAGAAACACTCACCTTAAAACAAACTGTAAGGAAATTAGAGTGAAAATGGCAGTCGAATAAAGTATTTCACTGTGCTTGGAAAGACAATCTTATAGAGTACAGCACGGCACTCATCAATGGACATTCAGCATATCTGTCCTCCCTGACTGAAAATAATAAAGTACTCTTTAGTGAGATATCTAAACTTACTAATAATCAGGCAGCTACTGATCCACATATCCCAGCTATCCACACCAGCAATGCTTAAGGACTTTTTTGAAAATATAAGAAAAACAACAAATACCACATTCTTAAATCCAGTTGGACTGTCATCTGATGTAGCTGATGTAGATCAAAACATAAAAGAAAAATTAGAGGTCTTCAACCCACTTCCACAGCCAGAACTCATCTACTTGTCAAAATGTACAACCTGCACACTTGATGCAATACCAACAAAACTATTTAAAGTGGTTTTACCAGTTATAACTAATACCCTTTTAACAATCTTAGACTGGGTCCCATATCCAAAGCATTTAAACTAGCAGTTATTAACCCCCTGATTAACAAACCAAATCTTGATCCTAGCATATTGTCTAATTATAGGCCTATTTCAAACCTGCCATTTGTATCTAAGATCTTAGGAAAAGTTTTGGCCCAACAACTTTGCTCATTCTTGCATTAAATAACATATATGAAAAATCTCAATCAGGTTTTAGGTCACACCATAGCATTGAGATGGCTTTCGTTAAGATAACAAATGACCTCCTTCTCACCTCTGATCAAGGCTACTTAACCTTACTGCAGCCTTTGACATGATTGATCATACTATTCTACTAGAAAGACTAAAGAGCATGGTTGGAATCACAGGAACAGTGCTTTTGTGGTAAGTCTTACCTTACAGACTGCTACCAGTTTGTTAAAGTAAATAATGTCCCTTCTATTCATACAAAAATGAGATTTGGAATCCACCAGGGCTCCATTTTAGGACCTTTAATATTCATATTATATATACTGCCACTGGGCAGAGTTATCAGCAGACATGACATTACCTTCCATAGTTACTCTGAAGACACAGATCTCTACATATCATCCAAATCAGACGACAAACCAAAACTAAAGAAAATAGAGGACTGTGTAAAAGATGTGACGCATTTTCTGTCATACAACTTCCTTTTACTATACAGTGCCAAAACAGAGATCCTCCTCCTAGGTCCAAAATCTGCTTTAAATAAGGTATCAGACTTAATACTACATTTTGCTGACTCGCCTGCTCATCTCAGGTCATCAGCTAAAAATTTGGGTGTCATAACTGACTCAGAAATATTTTTCCTACATCTTTGTAACATCGTTAGCTAAAGAAATACCTTATCTCTGCCAGATGCAGAAAACTTAATGCATTCTTTTTTTTTTTTTACATCAGCATTTGACTATTGCAATGCACTACTGTCAGGCAGCTAAAGCGAGAAACATTAATAAACTCCAGTTAATTGAGTATGCTGCAGCCAGGGTCCTCACTAAAACAAGAAAATTTGATCATATTAGTTCAGTCTTATCAGCCCTCCACTGGCTTCCAGTTAAATATTGTATTGATTACAAAATAATTTTACTAACATATAAAACCCTGCATGGTCTTGCTCCTGAACGAACCACCAAGATTACTCAGATCCCAGGGTGCTGGTCTCTTATTATTTCCCAGAATTCATAAGACAAGTGTTGGGTTTTGATTCAAATTTTCTGATTCTAATTATGTAAAGCTGCTTTGTGACAACATCAGTTGTAAAAAGTGCTATATAAATACATTTTGATTGACTGATAGATTGATAATAAAAAGACATACATTTACATAACGTACTGTAAAAGTGATTAATAGTGTTGATTGAGGTAGTTGATGGACTAATTTTTCCTATTCTAGTGATTAACAATGTTTATTGAGGTTGTTTATTGACTAATATCTCCTATTCTCACGATTAATAGTGTTTATTGAGGTTGTTTATCGACTAATATCTCATAAACAGTTAATTTTTCCTACATCCCATTATGCCTTGTTTAAAAAATTGCTATAAAATCTGGTGGAGAGTTGACAGCTGTACTTAAATCTATAAGCTCATAGGAGTAGAGTATGTATTGTCTTTGTGCTCAGTGTGGGTAGAGTTAAGTACAGAAAAAGGGGCAAATATTTGTAAAATATTGTTAAAAGACAGTGGACCAATGTCCATGTAAAATTTACTATATGTGATGGTACCTCCCACCACCTCTAAGTGTCCCAACCACTATTTGGACAGTATATTAATTGCATAAGCATTAAATGAAATTGTAATTTCCATCATGTCTATAAATTCCTTGATGTTCTCAATTAGGGGCTTAATTTAAGTGTAATTGCATATATGTAGTTCCAGTCACAAGTTTGGACACGCCTTCTGGACATTCAGTGGTTTTTAATCATTTAAAAATGGTCTGTATAGTAAATTAATACAAAAATCATCTAAACTATGAAGAAATACATATGGAATTATTTAGTATTCCTCTCCAAGCTCTCACTTGAAATCACTGCTGCAGAAACAGCCTTTTTTAGATGGAAATTGGAAGCATCAGCATCAGAACCTTGCAAGCTTTTCAGCATTTTCTCCTCTCTCCTCAACCCTGCACCTCCCCACAACCTTTTTCCCTTACCTGTGAAGATTTCATCATCATCTTTGAAGAGAAGGTTGATAAGATTTGCCAGTCTTTCTCCTCTGCCTCCACTTTATCCATACATTCTGATCATGCTCATAAATTGCTCATCTGTTTCTCTTCTTTGTCCACAGATGACATATTACAGCTGTTGAGATCCAGTAACCCAACATCTTGCCCACTGGATCCCATACCATCCACACGCCTCTTGTCCATGTCTCCTAACCTACTACCTTTCATCTCTTCTATCATAAACAGCTCTCTGTCATCTGCATTCAAGACTACAAGGGTGGTTCCCATCATGAAGAAGCTTATGATGAATGTCAGCAACTACAATCACTTGTCTTTTTTTAAAATATTCTTGAATGTGATGTCTATAACTAGCTGTCTGTCTTTCTCTCAAAACACCAGCTTCAGGACTCCTACCAGTCAGCTTTCAAACCTGCACACTCCACTGAAACTGCCCTTACAGCTGTGACTGAGAAACTCAAGACAGCTAGATCTGCCGGACTGTCATCAGTTCTAATCCTTCTTGACCTTTCTGCTGCCTTTTACACGGTCAACCATGAGATCATCCTGTCTGTCCTCTTTAACCTTGGGATCACTGACTCTGCTTGGGAGTGGATCAAATCATATTTAGAAAGACGGACATACCAAGTAACATGGAGTGGGTCCACATCTGCTCAATGCAGGCTCTCCACTTGTGTCCCACAAGACTCAGTACTGGGTCCTCTTCTTTTCTCACTATATACTCATTCTCTTGGTAAAATAATTTCTTCTCATGGATTTTCATACCACTGTTGTGCTGGTGACACTCCACTGATGTTTTACATCCCTCCTTCTGACACTCAGGTATCCAACTACATTTCAGCATGTTTGGCGAACATCTCTATATGGATGACAACCCACCAACTGAAGCTCAGCCATTGCAAGACTGAGCTTCTCTTCATTCCTGCAACCACTGGTTTGAATCCTGAACCTCCTATCTTGTTTGAGAATGCCATACTCATTCTGTCTCAAGAAGTAAGAGGCCTTGGTGTGAACCTTAACAACCAGTTATTGTTTTCTACTTACAAAGCACACCTGACATGGTCGTGCAGGTTCCTTCACTTCAACATTTGACAGATTTGATCGTTTCTAACCCAGGATGCCACCCAGGTGCTTATAAAGTCTCTTGCTAACTCAAAACATGACTACTGCAACTCACTACTGACTGATCTTGGTATTCGAGCCATCAGGCCTCTGCAGTTGATCCAGAATGCAGCTGCTTGGCTGGTCTTCAATCAACCCAAGTTCTCTCATGTCACTCCACTACTGTGTTCACTTCCCTGGCTTCTAGTAGCTGGTGGCATCAGATTCAAAACCCTGATGCGTGCCTTCAAAACAAGAAACGGACCAGCCCCTCTCTACCTAATGGCAGTGGTTAAGTCTCAAATCCAACCTCAAACCCTTCGAGCTTCCAGTACAGCTTAGTTTGACTGGCCATCCTTCAAGACACGTGGAAGACTAGCATCAAGACTCTTCTGTGTTTTAGCACCCATGTGGTGGAACAAACTCCCACTAACTGTTAGAACAGCACAGTCTCGCACAGTCTTCAAACAAAGACTGTAGACCATTTCTTTGTAGAGCACTTAAGTGAGCAGTAGTTTAAAACACTTATTGTAATGTATTGTAATGCTCTTATATTGTGTATAATTGTGTATCTTTCCTTCTTTCTAGGTATTAGTAATTGTTTTATTCAACAGTGTCTGAACTGAAGAGTGGTCTCCACTCTAACCTGTTAAACAAACCAGAATATGTTTTATATTTTATATTCTTCAGTTAACAGCTGTGCTTTGTCATGAGTTAACGACTTGCATTTCTTTCCCTATTGATGTGTTTGAGACATCAGTTGTGTGTCTACTTTGAAGAATCTAAAATTTAAAACATATTTTGGTTTGTTTAACACTTTTAAGTTTACTACATGATTCCTTATGCGTTCCTTCATAGCCTGGATGACTTCAGTATTAATTTACAATGTAAGAAAAAAATGAATGAGAAGGTGGTACTGTATACATGCACGACATATATGGCCTTGAAATGCCTGGCTTTAGCCCATATAATTAATCATAAATATAGGTATGATCAATGCTTAAAAGTGACAAACAGTTCTTTATGAAGCAGGTTTCATAACCCATTATATCAGTTCAAGGAAAGATTCTGTTATTGTGTTTATGTCTGAATGATTTGTCACCAGTGAGATGGTGAACTAGTGCCTCACCTCATCATCATGTCACTTCATGTCAAGAGTTTGTCAGGCAGAATGAACCATGTAATTACATACAGTACAAAGAATAAAGTCATGTCAGAGAAAGACTGGGATGTTTCTAAGCCTGATCTCCTGCATCAAGTCCTTTGAGAGCTGCCATCCATGTAATGTCATGGAGTCAGTCAACATGTTGGAGGAGAATGCTAACTGTGAAGCTCTGTTAGCATTATCCACCATATGCCCTTGGCATATTATACTGAGAGGGAGGGAGCAATTATATCATCTCTTTCAACCATGGAAAGCATAGCCAAATCTCATGGTTCCTAAACGTGGGTGGTAGTGACATCTCTGGGAATCAAACTCAGGTCCCAGATGAATAATAGAATCCAGCTCTGCAGTCTGAGAGTCTCTGAGAGCCTGCTAAGAGATTTTGATGATAGTGTTAACAGTATTATTCAAAACGACTATTTAATAGAGCTGTGGTTCAGAAGTACAGAATTTTTTTTATGGAATCTGGTCAGACATTAATTCATTGATTAACATGAAAGTAGTCACTATTCAATCAGTAAAACATATTTAATATGTTAATACAGTGGAACCTCGGTTTTAGTCATTGATCTGTTCTAAAGTGTCTGATGATTACCAAAATGAATGATAGCTGAAGCAATATTTCCCATAAGCCATAATGTAAATCCAATTAATCTGTTCCATACACTCCAAAATATTAACAAAAAATACATTTCATTTTATAAGGAGGTCTGGGGTGCTGGAACCACGAGGAGTTGGAAGCAGGGGTAGGTCCAAAACAGAGAGGTTTTATTGAGAACAAAAGCAAGGCAAAACAAAACAGCACTGTGGCTGAGAACAAAAAAAAAAAGCTGTGACTTGACAAGGCGTGACATTGGCATGACATGGACTCACAGAATGACCGACAACAACTATGGCACATGGCACTGCCTGAAAACAGGTGCAAAATATATAGTAGCCAAAAACCCAGAGAACAGGTGTACAAAACAAAGGATGCCTGCAGGATCAAACCGCCTCGCTCTAAAACTTGGCAAATACAGCAGACTAATGAAATGGATAAATGATCATTTAACACCAGTCTTACCATGACTAAAGACTCTTTTTGGTGTGTAGAAATGTGTCCAGAGAGGTCTGTTTCTGGCACATTCAGTTAAAAAGCATAGAAAACACTGAAAAACAGTGGAAATATTTAGGATAAACAGGTAGGGTGATGCTCACTCAATGAGAAACAAGGCCAGAATGAATGACAAATGTGCAGGTGGATGCTTTGTTTTAGTATAATTAGCAGCAAGTCACGTGGCATCCTGATGAAAACCGGGCAGATGTATGATAACTGAGGTTCCATTGTACATCACTTTATATATGGCATCTACAAAGCAGTCCATAAGTAGATCTAGTTAATTACTCTATTGCTTTAATTTAAAAGTAAATTTGGTGACAGATTACTTTGAGTGGCCCTTTATAGATAAAACAACTCATTAGTAACACATCAAAATGTTTCAGTGAAGCAACAGTAATTAAGCATCTGAACACATTTAGTATCTGTTCAACAGATGTTTCAGTATTTCATAGTTCATATTTGTAGATGTTAACCTGATGTTACTGAAGATCTCAACCTTCTCACCATGCTGTTTACTACATTCTTTAACTGAATTTTTGAGCTGAGATTAAATTTAGGGTTAGGATCTACTTAATGTAACTAATATACTCATACACAGATCAGCAATAAAATTAACATCAATATGCTGTCAGTCATCAGCCTGCTTTTAAAACAAGTCTGACACACTGAGTCCTGTTGTATCTGGCATCAAGATGTTAGCAGCAGATCCTTTAAGTCCTCTAAATTGTGAGGTGGAGTCACCCTGGATTACTGTTCCAGCACATGCTACAGATGTTCAATCAGATTGAAGTCTGGGAAATGTGAAGGTCATTGTTGGTAGATACTGACCACTGTGTTAACTGGAAGCACTAGAGATACTCTAACCTAGTCATCCGGCCATAACTATTTGGACCTTGTCAAAGTTGATCAAGTCTGCATGCTTGCATTTGTTTCTCAAAGACATTGTCTATTTGGAAATGGAAGCTTTAGTGAAAGTTCTGCAATAAAGACATAAAGCTTTGCATCTCCTACCTCAGCCAATAACACTACATTCCCCATTGTTCTGGAATCCTGCTCAGTCATAAGCTTCTACCTGACTTTAAAAAGAAACATCCTGCCTCTGCACTGTCAATTTCAAGGTGCCACCCTCCTTCTTTCTAACCACCTCCCGATTGGTCCAGGTCCTGTTGCCCATAGGGTCAGCTCCGCCCCTGCCATCATTCTAACTGCCACTATCTGCTAGGGTCTGTATGGTGGGCAAAGAAGGGGGCTTACACCAAAGACTCTAATTCTTAATTTAATCTCAAACAGTTAATAATATCATTCTAATCTGGTATCTGCCCAAGGTGGATGGGTTCCTCTTACTAAGCCTTGGTTTCTTCCTTGTACTCTTAGAGAGCTTTTCCTTGCCACTGTTGCCTTGGGCTTGCTCTGGGAGGCCAGGACCTGGATTATATCTCTTCCTATAATGCTGTACACTATGATTCATTGTTCAATTACACTATGTTGAATATCCTGATATAGACTGAAATATTATTCTTATATCATTCCTGAGTCTTTTTTTTTTTGCAGAAATGAATATTCTCTTACCTATCTAACATACTGCAGGCCTTCAAATATTCCACTACTATGAAATAATATTATTTGCTTCATTTGTGAGTGGTAATGTTGGGGCTGATTGGCATACAGTGGTGAATTTTCTATATTTCTGCATAAATATGACCTAAAACATCATCAGATTTTCACACAAGTCCTAAAAGTAGATAAAGATAATCCAGTTAAACAAATGAGACATATTTGTGAGAGGCAAAAGTACTGTATGTGACTCATTGCTTTCAGTATCTGAGTTGACACCGATTTGCTGCAATAACTGCAACTAAATGTTTCTGATAACTGTTCTTTAAGCATTCTTTGGTAGAATGACTTGTGTCCTTAGGGTCATTGACTTGCTGCATGACCCACCTTCTTTTTAGATTGAGTTCATGGACAGATGTCCTGACATTTTATTTTATAATTGCCTGATATAATTCAGAATTCATTATTCTATCAATGATGTCCTGGCCCAGATGCAGCAAAACAGCCCCAAACCATAATACTACCACCACCATGTTTCACAGATGGGATAAGGTTCTTATGCTGGAATGAAGTGTTTTTTTCTCTCCAAACATTACGCTTTTTAATTCTATTTTGGTCTCAACCATCTACAAAATGTTCTTCCAATAGTCTTCTGGCTTGTCCATGTGATCATTGGCAAACTTCAGACAAGCAGCAATGTTCTTTTTGGAGATCAGTGGCTTTCTCCTTTTAACACTGCCATGCACACCACTGTTGTTCAGTATTCTTCTGATGGTGGACTCATAAACATTAACATTAGCCAACGTGAGAGAGGCCTTCAGTTGCTTAGAAATTACCCTGGGGTCCTTTGTGACCTCGCTGACTATTACATGCCTTGCTCTTGGAGTGATCTTTGTTGGTTGGCCATTCCTGGGGAGGGTAACAATGGTCTTAAATTTCCTCAATTTGTCTGACTGTGGATTGCTGGAGTCCAAACTCTTTAGAGATGGTTTTGTAATCTTTCCAGCCTGATGAACATCAATAACTCTTTTTCTGAGGTCCACAGGAATCTCCTTTGTTCATGCCATGATGCACTTCCACAAACATGTTATGAAGTGCAGACTTTGATAGATCCCTGTTCTTTAAATAAAACAACGTGCCCACTCACACCTGATTGTCATCTCATTGATGAGTTCCCTAGAGGTTCACATACTTTTGTCTCTCACAAATATGTCATATTGAATCATTTTCCTCAATAAATAAATGACCAAGTATAATATTTGTTTCTCATTTGTTTAATTGGGTTCTCTTTATCTACTTTTAGGACTTAAGTGAAAATCTGACAGTGTTTTAGGTCACATTTATGCAGAAATATAGAACATTCTAAAGGGTTCACAAACTTTCAAGCACCACCATATCTGTATCTGTATATGTAACATCAAAGTACACTTTGAAATTTGCAATGGTGCTGCTATTATTCCAAGCCAAAAAGTTTTCTGGTACTACTGTAGAACAGTGGTATATATAATTACTATGTAGAAACAGCCTCTGTTACTCTATTGGAACATTTTTGTAAGAATTTGATTATATTCAGTGAAAGCATTAGGTCAAGTACTGATGATTACTGATTTGTTCTGGATCACAAACTCCACGGCAGTTTATCCCAAAGCTACTGGCTGGAGCTCCATCCCTCAAGAGAACTGGCCTGCTCTACAGCTCAATGCTGGGTGGCTTTATTCCCCTCTAGCTGACATTTGGCATTGTGTGCCCCATTCTGTTGCTGTTCCATGGAGATAATACAAAATTCTGCCAATGTTGAGTTCTCTTCTACACATGATATCCAGTCTGTATATAATATTTACACATCATAACTGCATTACTGTAAGAATGCAATTAGTACACAAGGATCATCTTTTTATTTATGGGAGGTACAAGGCTCAAGAAGAATGACGACCTTGAACACCCAAATGCTTGCACCATCCTTGAGTCTGATAACCTTATGTAATTTGTTATCTACCAGGAACAATCAATATGAGCTGCCGCTAGCTTTCAGAAGTCGGAAAGTTCCTCCTATTTTCTGTGACCGTGCCAAGCATGCTAATTTAGACTGGCAACTCATTTACACACACAAATTGGACTGTGCCACCTTCAATCTCTTCTTGCTTTTTCTGCCATTATTAACATAACAGCCCAAGAAAGGACCACAGACCAATTTATATTAAATCTTGACTTGCCACCCAGTGTTATTACATCAGGCTATTACTACAGACCACCAAAATATGTGTGTGCCAACATGAATTTTTATGTAAGTGACGTGAAGGCATTTGTAAATGGCTAATTAGTACTGACAGAAATAGAGCTGAAGAGGATAAATGTAAGACTAAAATCTCTACACAGCAGAACAACCAGAATATTAGAGAAGCATGTTAGGGTTAAACCATTTGCAGATCTGTTGTATATTTTGTGTTTACTTTTATATCAAAAAAGGGAAAATTCCATTTAAACTACACATCCTCCTTTGTGTGTTTACATGCATTTAATAATCCAATTTCTGCAGCTATATGATTATTGTCATGTAAACAGCACACTCAGATTAATACATTGGATAAAGAAAGATTCATTTTAGCTCAGTAATATGATTATTTAGTGATTGTGCCCTCTTAATCTGATGTCTTTTGGATTTCATAGTCTCACAGTCTGCACATGTGTGAAAACACACCATGATAGCAGAAATATGCCAGCAGTTTTTAATACAGCACCTGCCAGATGACAATAAAACACATCTGGAGCAACACTTACAATGTATGTTCTCATTCCAGGTAAAGTCTCAATGGAAAAGAAAGCAGCACCATGACATTTGTGTTTTACAAGATGTTTACAGGCCATCTTACTCAGAGTTTATATACTAACTGATTTATGCAGACAGGGTTTCCCATTATCTGATTACTCAAGTACTCAAGTAAATTTCTGATTGCAGTTATTGGATTATGAAGTGCATGCAATTGCACTCATTGCATTTATTGCTAGTTGACCAATGTTCATAATCTTTCTTTGCTTCTGCCATGTTTTTCAGCCTGTAGAGCTGGAATAATGCAGAGACAAACCTTAAGAAAATCAAGAATTCTAGAAGGTAATTGTTCTTATATAGCATCATATGAACTGCTCCAGTAATAGATGTAGGTTACTGTTCTGTTACTGCACAGTAAATCTGCCAGTGTTAAATCAACACTATTAGAGCTCAATGAACACTGGGAGTGTTACATTTTGACACCTTCAGTGTTAATTGAACTCTAATAGTGTTGATTTAACATTGGCAGATTTACTGTGTGTAGTTATACTTTACTTTATAAGCAAAAGTATTATAGAAAGAATAAAGACTTCATTGAGACTTTGAGAACATTTTGAGTCCAGAGACAAAAACAAAAAATCTCAATTTCCCCCATTTCCTAAAATGTCAGTTTATCTTTACATTCTGTATTAATTTCATGATGACTGGACCAAAAGAAATGATGCAAAATGACAGAATGTTTGGTTCCATTAAAAGCAAAGTGAGTTTAGTTTTTTCCTTCTTCTCCGATGTCACATTGGAGGATATTAGCTTTGCAAATTATTCTTCAATTAATTAACAGATTATTCAATTAAATTTTGGAACAGTGCTACCTCCCCCATGATGGGGCGTACCAAGCCACGCCCCATGTTTTGTCACGTGTCTGCCTTGTCTTGTTACATTGATTGTACCCACCTGTTGAGTTAGTTCTTCCCCTTTAAATGTAACCTCATGTGCCAATGTTGTTGTCCTTCAATCTGTGTATCCATGTTCACGTCGAATCTGTGTGTCCATGTCCATGACTCTGTCAAACCCAGTATCCAGCTTAGCCAAGCCACAGCTTTTGTTTAGAGTTTACAGCCACACTGCTGGTTTTTGTTTCACAGTCTTTGTCAAATAAAATCTCAGTTTGGATCTCACCTGCCTGCTTCCTCTTCTCGGTTACTCCCCAAACAGTCTTACAATATTATGTTAGCTGAATTAGCATGCAGGTACTCACAAAAGCATACAACTTAAAAAAACGTTGTGTTCAACACTGTGGGAAGAGCCCATATTATATATATATATATATATATATATATATATATATATATATATATATATATATATATATATATATATATATATAATATGGGCTCATATATATATTTGGCTTTCAGTTAACAGCTGTGTCTTGTCAAGAGTTCATGACTTGCATTTATTGCCTCTTAATGTGTTTGAGACATCAGTTGTGTGTCTACTTTAACAAATCTAAAATCTAAAACATGGTTTGTTTAACACTTTTAAGTTTACTACATGATTCCTTATGTGTTCCTTCATAGGCTGGATGACTTCAGTATTGTGTGTGTGTGTGTGTGTGTGTGTGTGTGTGTGTGTGTTTTCTTTTCATTGGTAGCATCTATGCAAGGTCTGTGAACCAAAGTTTACTTTCAGTTTCCAATACTTTTCTTGAGCTGGCTAGAAGAATGATGGGGTCTTCACCCCCAAACTTATGCAAATAGTTATTATACTTCTCATTCTGAAACAACAAAATGAAAAGAAAACAGGAAAAAGCACAGCACCTGTTTAGCTAAGATTAGTTAGGAGCCAGCTAACTGCTTCCTCAGGGTAGAAGCTGACTTGTGAAGAGTGGTTGGCAGCTAGGTATTTGGCAAAAGAATGTTGCTTGTGTGTGCTGGTATCTTCTCACTCTTTTTTCCAAAGCCTTTGCTAGAATCACACAGGCTGAGCGTATATCTGGCTAACTGAGAGCTGAACATTAACACTACCTCAGGAACAGGTGAAGAAATGCTGAAGTTAATGCATTGTCCATTTTACTAGGTCATCTATGGAACAGCATGTGCAACTGCATGCTATCGAACAGTATGTAAATGTTTTATTGTTATCTTACAACTGTGGCAATATTAAAACTTATTACTTTTTTAGTTTATTTAATTAATTTCATAAAATATATATATATATATATATTTTAACCTCTGGTTTTCTCCCAATGGGATTGCTTGGTAGCCAATTGGCCCACCCACTCTTTTACTTTCCCCATTGTATTTGTATTGTCCCTGATTCTAGGAGGGTGCAGACTAACACACCTCTCCTCTGTTGCCTGTGAAGTCAAGTCATTGCCTCTTTTCTAACTGCTGCCAGTTCTGATAGATCGTCTGGCAGATGCCTGAGCCAGCTGACATTACATAGTGCTGGGGAGAGAGTGTCATCTTACCTGCATGGAGAGCCATGCCAATTAGGCTCTCTTGAGCCGATGACAAGCAGCATGATCAGGATTGAAACTCATCATAGTGACAGTGTCTTAGTCTGCAGACCCATTCTGAGCCCGGTTCTCTTTAAAATATTCTTATATGGGTTGGTACAGCCATCACGTAATTGGAAGAGAGAAGATTTAAACTATGGGAACATTGACAAGTGAACATTGGTTTAGTCTCATAATGCACACAGACATACATATACACACTTACGCAAACACACCTGTATATAAGCATACCTAGAAAAAGCTGCCAGTGGTGTCGTACCAATTAGCTGGTAAATCACACTTCAGTCTTTGAGCGGTGAATAAGCCAGACAGGACATTAAACATGGAGAGTGCATCATACAGCTGCTCTCACATAAGTCACTATCACTTAGCATCATTGTTACCCAGCTACATAGAGGAGTTTAGGGCTGTCTGCTGTGTGCCTGGCAAGCAAATGGAGTCCAAAACTATAGTGTGAAGAGCATGAGATGATGAGATTAAGGATGTCGTATGACAAGACTTTCTTTTCAAAATGTGATAAAATTTCAACCCTGTGAAACCAAAACGTGTGCAAATACCCTTAAATTTAAGTCTGGAAGGTGTACTGTAATCACATATGATTGGTATGATTTAATAAAAAAACAAACCATAGAGCAGAGGGCATAATCAAAGAGAAAACATCCATCCAACCATGCATCCATCACATTGGGTTAAAGCAGGAGGATTTGGATGCAAAGGTGGATCCAGAAATGACAGGCTTTATTGTATAGCATAGGACTGTGGTTAGGAACACAACAAAGACTGTAGCTACGACTGAACTATCAAACTACAGACAGAAACAAAACATGACTATGAAGACAATACAAACTATTGCTGACATAACACTAACATGGAGACAATACAATACAGGTAGATGATACAATGACCGTGACCACCAGAAAGCATATATAGCAGATGTAATCGGTGGGAATGACACAGCAGGGTTGTGCAATAACATGACAATACAGGGGGTGGAGACAAGACGTAAATGTAAATGTAAACAAAAAAATGTGGAGACTAAAAAACACATGGCAAATGTAAATAAACAAGGAGCATGTGGACAGAGTTGGGATCAGGAACAAGATAGATGCGGGAGGCTTGACATTATCGATTTATGGATCTATCAAGGTGGGCATTATGGCAATAATTATAATATTTTATTAGATTTAAAAGATAGTGTGACTTGTTGCTGTCTGTATGCTATATAAATATTGAACCTGCAATCATTACAGTGTATAAATACCGAAACTACAATCATAACAGTGTATAGATAGTCAAAAGTCTGTCTGTCTGACTATCTATCCAATGTAACAGTTAAAGTTGGATTGACATGAAGCACACCACTGTGTTGTTAGTTTGATATTTCACACATCTACCTTTCTGTTTGCAAAACTGAAGTTGGATGGATGCAATGTATTTATGTTTCTGCATAATTTTGACCTAAAATGTCACCAGTCATAAAAGTAGATAAAGAGAACCAAATCAAACAAATGAGACCAAAACATTAGACTTGATTTAACTGGATCTAGTGATTCAATGTTTGTTTGATTTGGTTCTCTCTTTCTCTCTCTCTCTCTCTCTCTC
>BRDA01020182.1:22241-41333 GCA_036984385.1 Crenuchus spilurus
AAAAAATTTTTCAACGTGATCCAGAGTGTCGGAGAACAGTTGGTTTTGTGATGACTCAGAAATCTGTCTGACTATGTGTGAGTAATGATCTACCACGACGACTGTATCTCGACCTTCAAACCAGTATTGTGACGCCTCTCCTTTACAAAAAAATAATTGGAAGCCATCTCCACACATCTCATCGATTTTTAAATTGAGTTCATTGTTGGTGTGGACATTATAATCAATTCAGTAAAATAATAATAATTTGATCTGTCATCTATGTTCTATTACCAATAAAATATTGACATTTGCCATCTCCACGTCATTGCATTCAGTTTTTATTCACAATTTGTTTAGTGTTCCAACTTTTTTGGAATCCGGTTTGTAATTCCCAGTAATAATAATAATAATAATAATAATAATAATAATAAAATGACTTAACTAATATTACAGGTGTGGTTGTTACTTGAGTTAAATTTTTAGCTACTCTACACACCTCTACCGAAGGTTAATAAAAAAACATTTCCTCTCCGCAGTGTTATGACCAAACTTCCAGCTCTATGTCAGCAGCACCATCTAGTAATGAGTGTGTATCAGTCTGTCTAAAGACTCAGTAGTGTTTTGGTTGACAAGATGTGCTATGAGACCTAGTGCAACTTTTTTTTAAAAATCATGAAAATGTTCATTGTTTATAATTGAATTAAACAAGGTAAACTGTCATTTTATATGAATTAAAATAACATTGCATTATGCATTGCTGATTTGCATTCGGAAAAGAAAATGTTGCATTTCTAGTGACCTCTAGTGGATCAGTCGATTATACCTGTACCGATTGGTATAGATGACACAATTACGTTGTGTTTAGTCCAATGCATTCTTTAACAACATATAGTGACAAATGTGATCTACCAAATGGTTGACAGAATGTTAAAGGGTTAATGGAGATACTTCTGACTCATATAAAACAATGTAATTTTCATTCACAGCAGCAAAGGTCTCACAGTCCTGCCTAACAATAAATCGAGTACATACTGTCTTCAGTAAACATGAAGGTTATTATTTGAGCAAAGTTTACTGAGATCTGTAATAAATGAAAAAAAAAAAAAAAACAGGAGACAGATGTGCGATTAGTGAGTTATGGTTCTCAGTAGAAATATATCTGAAAATATCTGATCAGTAGGAAATTGAAGCTAGAGTCCCGTTTTGTTAAAGTTTATATCTGATTGCACTCTTGTCTGTGAGAACCAGAGATATTAAGGATCACCTTATTGATTTTCTCTCCTATGGGCACTTAGTGGTGATTGATTTATGAATGCACAAGCTTACGTCCCCTAAAATTTCATCACAACACATCACTGAAATTCAAGTGTTTTTTTTTTTTGTTTTTTTTTTTTTAGTGAAGCAAAGATTTGACATTTACTGGACAACAGTCTTATCATTATGGGCCCTGGATGCCATGGTCTAGTGGGAGTTGATAGCAATTTTAAGATTTGATTAAAATTTACATGAAGTCCAGGGGTAATTTCTTCTTTTACAAAAGCTCTTCATCATCTGGAAAAATGCAGGCTGGATTATTTGTTTTTATTGCTTACTCAGCACAGATCTGATGATTGTTGAGGATGCAAATCTCTATGATTTTCCAATCAGATGTCAGCTTGCATTGTAAAATATTTTTGGATGCTGCTACAAGTCGTATTTATTTGACTAGCATGCACATCCACAAAAAAATCAACTTCCAAAAAATCAATTAACATTTTTTAAAAATATGATTGCACTCAGGTATCTACAGTACTTGGTCTGGATGAACTTAGTCTATGATGTCTCCATTCCTTACCTGGGAGAGCATTATGTGGGTGGAAAAGAAACTTAAATAAATGAGAAAACCGAGGCTTATTAAAGAGATTATATTCACAGCTACAGGTATAAGTCACTGTATCACTGGTTCACTGTGAGTTCCTTAAAGATCTGATGATTAATGTTGTTACACTAATACAACAGAAAAGAACCCCCAGAAACTAATTTTTAGTCATTTAAATGCTGTTTGGATGCAGGAGTTTCATCACTGAGGACACTTGTAAAATGTTTCATTACAGACGCCCACCTGATAAACTAATCAAATCTCAGTAGGGCTTATGAGGGTGTCATAAGTGCTATTTGAAATATTGGACTTTCACAACTGTTTTATTTGCTCTACCTGGAAACTCAGCTTCTGTATATGATGATTGATGGAGCTCTCAAAAAGATGGGATCTCAACCAAACTGCCAATACTGACACTGTAATGGACATGATGCTCAGTGTTATTGGCAGAGGATCTATTCTTCATTGTTAGCAGTGCAAGTTGCAGTTAGTTTCTGATTTTTAACATCAGTTGGAAAGTATAACAAATTGTTAATATAATGTTGGTCATTTAGTGCTAAAGTTAAAGTTTGTCATATAGTAGAAATTGTGACTAAAATTTAGCAGCTTTTAAAGTATGACAATCAAAGCTAATGTCAGTGGACTAGCTAGAAAACAAGACATAAGTAGACCATTTTCAGCCATTACATGATTGCCAACAGTGCTTTCACTGTTTCAGAAAGCATCACTGTTTTGATAACCCTAAAGAAGGTTGATTCTTTAAAAAAGCCAGTGAGGGGGAGATGAGCAGTATAATGTGTGAACAACCTTAGAAAAATGCAAAGGTTCTATCCAAAAAAACCTTTATGTGCACCATACAGGCTTATCATTATGGGCCCTGGATGCCATGGTCTAGTGTGAGTTGATAGCAATTTTAAGATTGGATAAAAATCTTTGACGGGAGCTCCTCATCCTCTAACAACTGCATTCTGGATCTGCACCATACTCCCAAGCCAAGAACCAAATCTTATCCAGACAAGACTGTTTTGAGGGTTTTGACATGAAACCTGAAACTGGTGTGTCATACTCAAGCTATGTTTGGGTCCCAAGTTTCTAAAATTGTGTTTAATGAAATCATTTGATTACAGCATCTCATTCAGGGTTTATTTTAGTATGCATGTGTGAGATTTTGAGTTCACAGTGTTTGTGTGCATGGAGTGTGCTTCACAAAACCAGAGTTCAAATGGTCTGATAATGGGATGAGGTTTGTGTTATCTCTTGCCATTGCTTTGGAAAAGAGAAATCAAAGGCGGGGGGTCAGTTGGCAGTGCAATTGCTTACTATTGAAAAATACAGCAGCTATTCCCAAGTGCTCGAAATGTGCTCAGAACACATTTTAGACCCATGGAACCATAAAATAACACCTTTTATACACAAAATTGAAAATGCATATTTAGAGCTCAGAATGAGAAATTCTAAACAGCCAGTGCACCAAAACGCTGCCATACATCAAAACTGAACGCCAGAATTCTGCAGCATATTTCAAACAGCAGATGTGGATATATATTCAGTTGTAGTCAGGACAAGTCTGGGGGATTTTGAGAGTGCTGACCTTTACATGCTCTTTATAGAAATGCACTTTTATAGCAACTGTCTCAGTGCTGAATACACTTTACAGAACACTGATACCTGCACGAGATTCCAGAGAAAATTTAATGACAGTCTGTATCAGTTTTTGCTAAATTTGTGATATATTATTATGGAATGGCTACAGAATTCTATGCATGTTACTATAGAAATGTTGTGGTTTTAATTTAAATGTAACACTACTATAACTATTCTACTCAGTAGAATACTGCTAGGTAGCAGTGTTAAAAAAACATCAAATCCAAATGTAAAAAGTCTTCTTTAAATAGATGGTTTGAGAGTTTGCAAAGTTTAAATGGCAAAGTCTAAATGTCTGACAGCGTCTGGGTGAAAGAGGCTAAATGTATTCACAAGTAAATTATTTATTAAACAAAAGGTACTTTCAACACGGAAGAGAATAATTGTAGAGTGATGTTTAGACATTAATGATGATTTGAAGAGACTAAACCTAGAACAAAGGAAAAGGCAGAAATGTGCAGTCATATCAGAATATTATGACTTTCCCTGGTTTGAAATGAATGGACCAGGATGCCACAGATGCCATGTAACAAGGTTTGCTGCATGTATAAATAAGTGAGCACACCAGTCTGTTATAGCAGAGTGTAAAACCATCATCATGGGCAGGCATGATGTTACTAATGTCTAAAATGACATAATACAGTATCAGGCAAAGGATGACAGCATCTCTGAAACTGCTAACGTTGTGGGATGTTCTAGAGTCAATGAAGATGTATGAGAATGGATTTCTTGAACATTGAGTGTCTCCCAATGGCATAAGAGTGTTGCCGCACAGGTCATTGATGCCAGAGGGGAATAATGACTCCTGCGAGTGCTACAGAGCAATCAACATACCACAGTGGACCAGTTACCCTCTATAATTAACACAGGAGCAGTGAGAAAATTGCCAGGGATCACCACTGAGTGAACTCTCTAAGCCAAGAGTGGTTAGTCCCACTATTCAGTAGGTGGATATAATATTTTGATATTACTGTGCATATACACAGAAGAGAAAATCAGGGTAAGGACAGGTGTAAAGGGTGAACGTACATGGCAACACAGAAGACACAGGTGAATACAATAAGTGGCATGACAACCAGTGATGTCAATAAGGCATTACTTTATTCGGACCATTTTTTTTTCAGTAACAAGTAATCTAACGCATTATTATTTCCAATCCAGTAATCAGATTAAAGTAACTTACCCAAGTCACTGTGCGTTACTTTTTTGTCATTTTCCTTAGTAAAAAGATATATTTTTACTTTTTTTCTTTATTTTCTTTCTTTCTTTATGTCTCTGGATGGTGCTTTACTTGTGCCACATCGGTCAATGTGATACTTATCAATTTTTCACTTCACATGAAGTTTTAAATGAAAAACAAACTTTATTTCCACGTTTCCACAGTACAGTTATCAAACGAAAATGGTAAGAAAACCGTGAGCTTCCACAGCCTTTGGCTGCTTTTCTCCTACTCACTCGCTAATACAGCTTATCCCCCAAAACAGCGTTTTTCTTAAAGAGACAGTAACCCTTTATACTGACACTGCAGTACTACACTATGAACGAACACATAAAAAACATCAGTTTATATAGTTTAAACCAAAATATTACAAAAACTGTCTCATGAAATCCAAATATCTTAATCCAATAGTTAAAAAAATAAATTACTGGTAAACACACAAAGATAAATGGTTTAATAATTGTTAGTAATTGGCTCATACACAACAGAAGCTGGACTTGAAGTTGGTAGGGCAGGATGTACAGGTACTGGTCATAAAATGAGACTGTCATGAAAAAGTTGATTTATTTCAGTGATTACATTCAAAAAGTGAAACTTTTATATTATATTAATTCATTACACACATACTGATATATCTCAAATGTTTATTTATTTTCATTTTGATGATTGTAACTCACTATCATGCTCACTACCATATACACTGTGTTTTGATTTGTAAAACCACTCCTTGCTGCTCTAATGCTGTGAACAACAGGTTCAGTGTTCAGTTTTGCCAATACAGTGTTAACAGTTAAATATGTCAGGTCAAGAAAGATGTATAAAAAAAACAAATATTTAAGTGAAGTCAAGAAAGACTGTTTTATTTTTTATAAAAAAAATTATATTTAAGATAATTCAAGAGAAAGCATCTTTTTATATATGAAACATGCATTTTTCCAGGAAATAGTTTTTAAGTTCATCTTTATATGTCAGGAGATACATGGTTGCTGTTAAAATGCATTTCCAATAAAGTGATTATTGGCAAAACTGGTTGTTATTTTTTATGTAGAGGTGGCGGGGGGTGTTGTCTGCAGCTGCTGAATGTAACTAATAAAGTAACTTGTAATCTAACTTAGTTACTTTTAAAATCAAGTAATCAGTAAAGTAACTAAGTTACTTTATAAAGGAGTAATCAGTAATGAGTAATAGGATTACTTTTTCAATGTAACTATGCCATCACTGATGACAACATTGGGGCAAAGGAACAGATGGACTAAATGTGACTTTACTGAATGAAAACAAGAGCATGTGAAAACAGACTGAGAACGAACACAAAAGCATTTAACAGGGAAACAGCTGAAACACAAGGACAAGACTGAGCATAATCATGACTGTCTGCTTCCATACAATGTACTGAAAGGTAAGACAAATGGTACATAAACATTTTTATGCTTGCCACAGCTTGCACTTCAGATAAGGATGCTTAGCGATTTATGTACCTACATTGGAGCTCTTTTTTCATAGATTTGTTGTGTACATCATTAAGTGTTTCATTTGATCTCAGTTGACCCTTTAAATGGCCAAATCACAAGCACAATCAGACTGCTAGAATGTGGTTCTAAATCTTAAAGAAAGCGCTAGTTTGTGAAGCAGTCCATGTAGCTACAGAATAATAACACTTAAGACAGTTTGGAATTTTAAGAGGGTAACTTTGTCTTCAGTGAGGTAATCATTCATTTGACTGGCATTTGACAAATGAGGTAATCAGGCATTTGACTGGCATGTGTCTTATAGAGAGGCTTAGATTTTTATTAAGCCTGCATAAATAATTATAAGCAAGATCTGGTTGTGTGGGAGCGTGAGATGGCGAGCCGGCCACGTGAGATGGAGACCCAGTTGTGTGCAAGGCAGAAAACGGCCATTAAGAGCAAGACCTGGCCTTGTGCTTCACTACTTTTGATGATTTGATGTGATTCATTGATAAGAATTTTAAATGTCTGAAACCATCATAGGACCTGTAACAGTTTTACAGAGGAGAAAGATTGTGCCGCTGAACTAAATAAAATAAAATTATTGTCATGGCGGGTGGGTGCACATTAATTCACTGTAGTTTTGTCACAAAGCACAAAAAACTGCTCTATGACACCAAAGCCAATGTTAAACTTGTGTGTTATAATTCAGCTACATTAGGTCTACATACAGTTAGTGTAAAACAGTGTTTTTAGTGTAAAAGGAGTGTCACAGTATACTAGTATTGATGACATTCATGATATTTAACATAATAATTATTGATCTCATGTGAATAACACACATTTTATATTACACTAATAAATAAGTTTAGAGTGACATGCACAAGTCTGGGCACACCTGTTAAAATGCCTGTTTTTTGTCATTAAAACATTCAGTTCAAGTTAATTAATTATTTATATTAAAAATGAATTATTTCAGAATATTTTTCACCTGTAATGTGACTCATAATCTGCACAATTCCATTGAAAATAAACTGAAATCTTCTATGGTGGAAAAATAAAAATACATAACTAAAATAAAATGGTTGCATAAATATGGACACCCTTAAACTAATACTTTGTTAAAGTACAGTTTGAATTTATGACAGCATTCAGACTTTTAAGTGGGAGTCTATCAGCATGGCACATCTTGACTTCACAAATTATGAGGGCATCTCCTGTTTTTGTCCCCTTCAGGTCAACCCACAGATTTTCAAATAGATTCAGGTTTGGACTCTTGGTGGGCCATTCCAAAATCCTCTGGAGATCCTCTTTATCTTTAGCTTTTGAGGCCAAAATTGTTTTGCGCCTAAATTGACTGATATTTGGAACTGTTCATAATTCTCTCCACTTTGACAAAAAAAAAGAAAGAAAAAAAAAAAAACAGCCACAAAGCATAATACTGCCTCCACCATGCTTCACTGTTGGTGTGGTGCTGTTCTGGTGATGCACAGTGTTGGCTTTGCACCAAACATATCTTCTGGTATTATGGCCAAAATTCCATATCTTGGTCTCATCAGACTATAACATGCTTTCCCACATGAGTTTGGCAAAACATAGCTGAGCTTGGATATTTTCCTTTGAAAGAAAATGCTTCCATCTTGCCATCCTACCCCACACCACAGCTCAGACATATGAAGAATATATGAGATTGTTGTCACATGTACTACACATCCAGTAGTTTCCAGAAATTCATGCAGCTCATTTAATGTTGTTGGAGCCTTTTGGCCTCCTGGACCAGTTTTTTTCCCATCAGTTTTTTAAGAATTTTTGGGAAGTCCAGTGCTTGGTAATGTCACTGTTGTGTCAAATTGTATAAACTTCTTGATGATGTCTTCATTGTGTTACATGGCAGATATAATGTGGGAATGTTTTTTGTCCCCTTCTTCTGACTGATACCTTTCAACAATGAGATCCCTTTGATGATTTTTAAGCTCTTTTTGACTTTTGCTTTAAGTTGATTAAATATCAGAAAAATACTAGAACAGCTGAACTCTATTTGGGGTTAATCAGAATGACTTTAAATGATGGTAGTTGTGCAATAACTATTATTTAACATGAGTCTGAATGTGATTATTTAATTCTGAACACAACCACACCCACAATTACAAGAGGGCGTCCATATTTATGTAAAAACCTTATTTTAGTTTTTTATTTTTACTTTCCTTTTAAATGATTTTAGTCAGTTTTTCAAATGAATTGTACAGATTATGGGTCACATTAAATGTGGAAATTGTTCAGAAATTATTCATTTTGGTCTGATTTTTTAAATTACAAAAACCTGGCATATTAACAGGGATGACCAAACTTTTGCATGCCACTGACTCTCCACCTCACTACATTTATTTTGCTCAAAAGAGATTATACACATTTTGTAAAGAATTTGAGTTGTTGTTCTGTTATTTTGTTCAAATGTTCTATATATATATTATAATGACATCAATGAGAAAACATACATTAAATTATTGGTTCAGCTTAGAGCAAAGCAGTTCATGTTTATTCAGTTTCTCAGCCATACTAGGCACACAGGATGTGAGAACATTGAATTTGCAACAATGCAAACAACAACAATGTTACAAGTAATTAACACATAAATGTAATTTTGTAAAGTTTATGCTTTCATACACAAAAGAAGCTCAGCTGAAAAACACACTCTCAGTTTGAGGATGATGCTAAATGTGCTATTAGGTCAAGTCTCAAAACTTTTTCTACACAAGAATACATTTGTGGATGGACCATTGAAAGGTCAAGTCCCTGCCATTAGGACTGAGTTTCATTCGCAAATGGCCTTTAATCTGTGTGGATAACTACCCACAAGTGTTTACAATCAGCCTGTTCTCACTGTCAAGTCTATTACCATTTCCAGGTGGTGGGAGTAGGCACCATTCTCGGCATTTCTGTGCTTGAGATGAAAATCTGCAGAATATTGAATCATTTGCAAATTCATTGTATGTAATCCCCAAATGAAGGATTGTGTTCTGTATGAATCAGTGAATAAATAAATAACTGCATTTATAAGGTACATTATCATAATTCTCTGAGTAACTGAATTTCATGAAGAACTCCTTGCAGACAAAAAAATCAGCCCTACTTAAAGCTTTAAGGCAACTTACTACACTCATTTTTTAGTTCATTCAACTTGAAGTTCAACCAGCTCAAACTTCTTAGCTTAGTCAAAAGCTCTACTCACTCATGATTAGACAAATAAAATACAACATACATTTTTTTCACACCAGCTAGGACTCCTTTTAATCAAACAATGACATCATTATGTTCTCTTGATTCCTTATTTAAATTTTCAATGTATTATTTTTGCCAATGTGATCTCACACAACGGAATCTGACCTCCACATGTAACTCATCTTTGCAGTGAAACACACACACTAGTGAACACACTAGGCTGTGAGAACATGTGCCTGAAGCGGTGGGCAGCCTTATCCATGGCGCCTGGGGAGCAGTTGGGGCTTAGGTGTCTTGCTCAAGGGCACTTCATTCCCTTCAGCCCAGGGATCAAATTACCAACCTTCTGGTCTCAAGATCAGATCCCTAATCACCAGACCACAGCTGCCCCTATCTTTGGGGTTTGGACTTGCACATTTTTAATCACAGGGTGAATACATGGACCACTGTGGCACAGATTACTGAACAAGCCTCCATTCCTTTCAACATAAAAACAACATGCTTTCTTATGCTTTGTTTAACACTGCAGTTCTCATTTTGCTGCAATGAGTGGTGCAGTGGTCTAAGCATTCATCCTCTGATCAGTTCAAACCCTGGTGATGCTACAGAAATCTACAACTGGCCCATTGGAAGGACTCAGAATATATTTTATAGTGTTTACCAATGCAGAGCTTTGTTGCCAGTGCTTGGTTTGATGGAGATGTTTTAATAGGGTCTCCTGTCTAAAAAAATGACAAAAGCAGGCATTTATTTTCTTAATAGCATGTTTGGTTAACAGTGTCAGTATGTGAAGATCTGAGCGTGATCGCCTACTGGAAGGCATGATCGCTTTTCTCATCATGATTAATTCAGTTGTCCTAGAGCAGTCACTAGAGCGGCTCAGACCAGAACTGCATGGGAGGAAAAATATCCCAGCCAAAGGCAAAGCTTAGAGCTGAAGTGGGTCAATTGTAGAGGATCTTGTTTAAAAAAGCATATATGCTATCTTTTTGAACATGGACTGTTTGACCTGGAAGAGATGTGGGGAAAAAAGACAAAAGAAAAATGAAAACAAAACCTTCCTTAGGCTCATTTAACATGGCTCTTGAAAACACAGGAGCCCCAGAGGGTGAGAGCCAGCACTGGGGGTCAGATGGAGCAGACTAGCATGCTGGCTATCATCTGTTTTAGGAGGATGGAGAGATGGATGTTTGGGGGGTGGGGGGTGAGAAAGAAGTGCAGCTGAAAAAACAGGACTCTGGAGACGCCTTGTCCGTGGCCGCCCAACACAACAGCTGGGATAATAGGAGTCTGTCTGTGCTCGAGAGAGAGAGAAAGCGGCAGTGCGCACATCTGTGGAAGGAAAATAGCACATAAGCCAGACTGGAAGAAAACAAGACAAGCGCTGCCCCCAGAGTTCAATTTGAGGTGTAATTGGGAGGGAAGCAAACAGAATGTTTTTTTTCCTCCACATTTCCCTCTCTTTTTTTGGCATTTGGCATGGGTGGGCGGGGTGGGGGGCTGGGTCAGTCTGAGACAATGTGTAAATGAGCTTTAGCAAATTGAGCAATTATAATGAGAGATTCTAATGATGAGTGTAGAAGATGCACCCAAAAGATCCTAATGTGGCAACGAATGAATAAATACTCACAGTGACCAACTGGCATGATTCACTTCATGAATGCAAACTAGCTTTTATTCATTATTAGCAATGTTAGCATTTTAGGCAAATAATTGCTTTAACCCACTTGTCAAATATACTTACATAATGAGTCATGTAATTAATTATATATTTATATTCAATGTATGTTATCTGTGTTGAAAGACATGAGTCCAATTTTGATTTCAAGAAATTGTAAACATGGCAAAAGTGCATTTTTCTTCATCTTGCCACTTCTCACTATTTAATTTGGGCTGTTAATTCTCTAATTTTCAGTTTATTTTAAAAATAAGTTGCCACAACTTGACACTGTGTTTTGTTGACAACTGAAGAGTCCTGCGTGGATTCACATTACATTTTTAAAATCAAATAGAAATATTAGGCTTTGCTGAAAAACTGATTTTTAAAAATTACAACAAGAGTATTGATTTGGTATAAAGTATTGGAACCAAAATTCTGGTAACATAACCCTAGAGTCAAGCATTTAGAACCCATGTTTTAAACAGAAAAGGTCTGTGATGTGTTTCTATTAGACATTATTGAGGCAGTCTGGCTTCCATTTTTGTGAGTAAACACCAAATTAGATTTAGTTTTATGTTCTCAAAAACAAGAACGAGGTAGATCAGAACACTGTAATGCCCCACTGTGTTCTGTAAAGTATATCTCTGTTGTCAGTTTTCATTTGTTCTCGCTGGAAGAGTAGATAAAATAAATAAAAAAAGAGAACTTCTAAATCACCAAACACACAAAAGTCTGTTGTGCCATTTCACTACCAATCACTTTGTAGAGAAGACGACTAAAATAAGGTTCTGTTCCATCTTATTTCAGTGGAACCAGTGAAGTACATCTGAGACAAAGTGTGTGTGGGTAGTTAGAAAGGCTTGTGTCCCCAATATATAGAGGAAAATACCATGAAACAGATTTGAGATTACTTGCTATGACTCTTGTTCAGTTCCTGAAGCTGCAGGTCTAGATTTGGTGCTAATTAAGAAGCTTGTAAAGGAGGCAGAACACCTACAACAAACATTAGAGCAGATTATAGTACAAAACCACTTTGACCTTCAGAGAGGTGCAGGGTCTGCTGAGGACATTCAGTTCTACACAAGATAAGATACACATACTGTACACACACACACACACACACACACACACACACACACACACACACACACACACACACACACACACACCATTGAATCACTACTGGTGCTTTGGTGCCTTTTACTGTGAGCCTTCTTCCTGCTAGCTCTCAGAAATTATTAGCAACATTAGCATCTTTGAGCAACATATTGCTTTAATAAAGAAACAGAACAGATCTTACCAAAGATGTTAACAGTCCATAATGGTAACTGCAGTCCATAAAACTTCTACATAAAAAAATGTGTGTGGGGGAGTGAATAAGAGACAAGCTAATGAGACATAATAAGAAGCTTAGCATATTAGCAGTGCTATATGTTAACAATGCTATGAGTCATATTCTTTATATGCCTCAATCATTACCAGCCATATGCTTTAAACTGGAATAAAATAATGCAAATTCATGCATATGAATGTTTAAAATTCCCAGTACAGAATAAGGTCCTTTATATTTATGTAAATCACATGAGCAAATTCACAGACAGTGAGATATATGTTTTGACTGCGAGAGACAATTCAGCCTACAAAAGCTTTTCTTAGGGATCGTTTTGGTTTAGCCAGGCAGAGAAAATGTCAGGGCACCCTCAATGCAGTAAGAAGAAAACAACTATTAGCTTGTATTGGTCCAATGGCTTTGGGTCAGGTTGCACAGTCCTTGAGACCACCTACCGATTTTGCTAAACCTGCCAATATATGACTTTTTATACTTTGAAACTTTGTTTATTTTCACTCTCCACAGATCCACAGTTCTCTGGAGTCAGGTTGCGAATGTTTGGAGTGCCTTCCCAGAAGGCTTGAAAGCAGACCTGGATAAGGCTCTCCAAAACCAATACAGAGATGAAAATGATGTTGACATTCTTTTAGGCCTTGCAAAGGGCTTTTCTTTCATATCTGCAGTTATGGGAACAGCAGAACCTGAGACTGATTGCAGTATTTAGACATAACTGAGGCTCAAAAATATGTTTTATAGGGACGTCTGAGTGCTTCCTTGTTATAAATAAATAAATAAAAAACATTTGACTATAATCTTAGTTCCTGAGTGGTTCTTGACTTGGTTGTATAGTTCTAGGGAAAAAGTCAACCTGTATAGAATCTGGTGCGCAAACATTTTTTTGGGACTTTAAAAATGTTCTTCACACTACACTTTGCATGCACAACAAAAGTTCTTTGAAGACCTGTCCACAAGAAGTTCGTATATGCAAAGCACCTTTGCTTTCATCTTCATTTCAAGCACATGTGATTGTAAATACAATTTTTGAGTGTAAGTTCCTCTCATGAATCAATACATATAAAATACTGATACTTAAACGTAGGTACAGCAGAAGACAACAATATTATGTCTTAAATCACACTGACTAGCTTGTGAGACCTTAACTAAGACCTGGATCTGTTTTAGTGATGTATTTTTACAGAAACAGATAATTTTTGGTGACTATTAATTTCTAGTGTTAATTTCTAGTGTTGGTTATTGATTGTACTAATTATCATACAGTTCAGTTATTGTCGACTTTTTTCTGGGAAATTTTTTTGCTAGATATCATTCATTTGCCTGGATTTTGTCAGCATGCCCACCTGCCTCATCACTAATGTTGTGAAAACAAAGCAACCACCCACGCATTCACCATTCATTCTGGCTTTGTTTCTCATTGTTTCTCTGGTTTTGCTTCTCATTGTTACTCTGGCTTTGTTTCTAATTGTTACTCTGGTTTTGTTTCTCATTGTTACTCTGGCTTTGTTTCTTGTTGTTTCTCTGGTTTGTTTCTCACTGTTACTCTGGCTTTATTTCTAATTGTTTTTCTGGTTTTGTTTCTCATTGTTTTCTCTGGCTTTGTTTCTCATTGTTTCTGTTATCATTATTACCATTATCAACATCGTTCCTGTCCTACTACTGTCACCATATCAGTTCACCTAAGCATTAAAACAACATCATATGATTATGACTTATCACAAACTTGCAATTAGTTGACCAGAGGAGGATGGGTCCCAATATGAGTCTGGTTCCTCCCAAGGTTTTTTCCTCCAGCTCTGAGGGAGTTTTTCCTTGCCACTGTCGCCATTGGTTTGCTCACCGCGGATTAGGGATTAATGATTTGATTTTTGTTATAACTAACCCTGTAAAGCTGCTTTGTGACATCAGTTGTAAAAATGCTTTATAAATAAATAAATTTGATTTGATTTGATTCTCTGGCATTGTTTCTCAGTATTACTCTGGCTTTGTTTCTTGTTGTTTCTCTGCCTTTGTTCTCATTGTTTCTCTGGCTTTCTTTCTCGTTTCTCTGGCTTTGTTTCTCGTTGTTTCTCTGGCTTTGTTTCATGTTGTTGCTCTGGCTTTGTTTCTCATTGTTTCTTTAGCTTTATTCTCAAAACAAAATAAAACACGTCACCTAAAACAACGGCAACTGATTTTTTACATTAATTCTTATGGAAAATATTGCTTCAGTGATGTTATTCAGTTATTATTATGTTATTATGTTATTCAGAAAATATTGCTTCAGTTTCTGTTATGATCAGGCACTTTAGAATGGATTAATGATTAAAACTAAGGTTCTACTGTATTGTAAACCAGACATGTTTTCACTGTTTCAATACTTCAACACCAGTTTGGAGTCTCTAACAAGGACCTGAATTCACCTGAAACTACACAGCTGTTACTGTAAAAATACATCCCCATAACTTTTTTCCACTTCAAAACTTATTAACTAAGGCCTCACAGACTATTTTTAAGATACAGTGTTGAGTTATTTTTCTGTACCTACATTTAAGGATTAATAGGAGCTAGTAAGTTTAAATGTATCCTGATTCATGATGAAATTTACAAGTTCTGGGAAATTATTCTGTTAATCAGAGGGAGTTACAATACAAGTTTGGACACCAAACAAATAATAAAATAACAAACCACCAAAAAAACCCAAAACAGGGCCCTGCAACAACAAAATACGCAGAATAATTCACATAACCCACAGCTAAGTTCACTAATGATAAAAAGATGCAAGAGTTGTCCTTTAGCTGGCAAGTGAACCACCAAACAAGTGTTCTGAGCCCGACTTCTTCCTGCAAGATGATTGCCATCTTTAGTCCTGCCCCAAACTGGTATTACAGTGAGGAAAATAAGTATTTGAACACCCTGCAAATTTACAACTTCCCCCACTTAGAAAACATGGAGGGGTCTGAAATTTTCATCTTAGGTGCATGTCCACTGTGAGAGACATAATATAAAAGAAAAAATCCGGAAATCACAATGTATGATTTTTTAAAAAATTGTTTGTGTGTTACTGCTGCAAATAAGTATTTGAACACCTGTGAAAATCAATGTTAATATTTGGTACAGTAGCCTTTACAGAGGTAAAATGTTTCCTGTAGTTTTTCACCAGGTTTGCACACACATTGCAGCAGGGATTGTGGCCCATTCCTCCACACAGATCTTCTCCAGATCAGCCAGGTTTCTTGGCTGTCACTGAGAAACAGTGTTTTGGAGGGAGTTTGGAGCGAGTTTGAGCTCCCTCCAAAGATTTTTTATAGGGTTTATGTCTGGAGACTGGCTAGGCCACTCCAGAACCTTAATATGCTTCTTATGGAGCCACTCCTTGGTTATCCTGGCTGTGTGCTTTGGGTCATTGTCATGTTGGAAGACCCAGCCACGACCCACGTTTGTTCCCCAAAATCTCGCAATACATGGCCCCAGTCATCCTCTCCTTAATATAGTGCAGTTGTCCTGTCCCATGTGCGGAAAATCACCCCCAAAACATGATGCTTCCACCCCCATGCTTCACAGTAGAGATGGTGTTTTTGGGATGGTACATTCTTCGTCCTCCAAACACGGCAAGTGGAATTAAGACCAAAAAGTTCTATTTTGCTCTCATCTGACCACAGCACTTTCTCCCATGACTCCTCTGGATCATCCAAATGGTCATGGGCAAACTTAAGACAGGCCTGGACGTGTGCTGATTTAAGCAGGGGAACCTTCCTTGCCATGCATGACTTTAAACCATGACATCTTAGTGTATTAGCCACAGTAACCTTGGAAACAGTGGTGCCAGCTCTCTTCAGGCCATTGACCAGCTCCTCCCATGTAGTTCTGAGCTGATTCCTCACCTTTCTTAGGATCATTGATACACCACGAGGTGAGATCTTGCATGGAGCCCCAGTCTGAGGGAGATTGACAGTCATGTTTAGCTTCTTCCATTTTTTAATAATTGCTCCAACAGTTTATCTTTTTTCACCAAGCTGCTTGGCAATTGCCCCGTAGCCCTTTTCAGCCTTCTGGAGGTTTACAATCTTGTCTCTGGTGTCTTTGGACAGCTCTTTGGTCTTAGAGATGTTAGTAGTTGGGAGTCTTACTGACTGTGTGGGGTTGGCAGGTGTTTTTATGCAGCTATCGACCTCAAATAGGTGTTTCTAATTTAGAATAATAAGTGGAGTGGAGGTGAACTTTTCTGAGGTGGACTAACAGGTCTTTGAGGGCCTGAATGTTTGCTGATTGTCAGGAGTTCAAATACTTATTTGCAGCAGTAACACACAAATAAATTATAAAAAAATCATACATTGTGATTTCTGGATTTTTTCTTTTAGATTACGTCTCTCACAGTGGACATGCACCTAAGCTGAAAATTTCAGACCCCTCCATGATTTCTAAGTGGGAGAACTTGCAAACTCGCAGGGTGTTCAAATACTTATTTTCCTCACTGTATAACAGTTGCAGAATAAAAAAACGTATCTACACTCTTCCAAAATATGGTTCTTTAAGGGTTCTTTAGTAAAGAAAATTATTATATATAGGACCATGAGCACTTGCATAATTAAAGGGTTTTTTATACTGATGAAGAATGTGTTCTAGATGGTTCCATGTAGATTTAGATTTTTTATAGACTTTTTGCCAGTGTGATTTATACACAATGGAATTTGACCTCCACATTGAATCCATCAGTGCAGTGAAATAGACACACACTAGTGAACACACTAGACTGTTAGAACATGTGCCCGAAGCAGTGGGCAGCCCTATCCACAGTGCCTGGGGAGCAGTTGGGAATTAGGTGTCTTGCTCAAAGTCCCTTCAGCCATGACCTGCCTCCACAACCATGACTGAACCTCCACAAGACCAGATCCCTAACCACCAGGCCATGGATGTCCCCAACATTTTGATAAACCCATTAGAGAAATTTTGATAAAGTTTCTTTAGAGCACAAATAAATGGTTCCTCTTTTATTACAAGCTTGACATTGTAATAATATCAGAACATATTTTGGTGCTATCTAGAACTTTTTTTTTATTTATATATAGAATCATGTACATTATTTTCCTCATCAGTCTGAAGATCCATTTCCCCAAGCAAAGGGTTCTTTGAGTGTTCATGGTTGTATATATAACCTTTTTCTCTACTGAAGAGTTCTTTAAGAACAATACTTGTAAGATTTTTAAGAGTTTTGAGTGTAGCTTTTCCAGGAAGCAGTTGAACAAAAAAGATTAATAGCAAGATACACTACACCAATGCAGTCAATAATTTTTACTAAGAATTAAGTCATATGGGGAATGAAGAAGTTTCTATTCTGTAATATTTTTAAACAACATGAAATGATTTGCATGTTAAACATTCTACAAGTCACATCATGTGGGAGTGTCTCAACTGTGGTGACCTACATGGGAGCTACTCTGTTGCTAATGCTTCTCAGTGGAGATTATAACAAGCTGTATGTGTACAGTTGAACATCTGTGCCACCAACACCTTAAAATAGATTAAATTAGTATTGTCTAGCTATGTTTGGACATATAAGTATACAGAATATTTTATGCAACATGCAGCTATTTCTATAGATGATTCACTCAATATTATTTCATGTTCTCCAGCAACTGGGAGTACTTACCAGTGTTTTCTTCATCACTTTAGCTTCTATTTGACTTGTATTATCCCATTACTCTATTTCTGCAACCATTTTACACATTTATGGAAGTTGATATGAAATGAGTATCATGGCATTCAGATGCACAGCGAACATTGTGACACCAGATAAAGACTTATCTAAATAGGCCTTTCTTGCCTGCCACTAGGCAACACTACTGCAGCAGGTTACATAGTACTATTCCTCACTTTCTCTCTCAGTGTAATGCACATGCAGACATTCGTATTAAGGTAGAACCATTGTGCATGACGTGTACAGAATTTCAAGTCCCCTGCCCCATTCAAGTGGAGTCTTTCATGCCACAAAGAGCTGCGAGAATCCTATTATCCATTTATGACCTCTCTTTTGTGCAGTGTCAGCTTTAGGCATTTAGAGTCAGGAAAAACCCCCCAGAAAGCATTCTCCACAACATATTTATGTAAAAGTATCAGCAGCTTCATATTGTCCACATCAAACTGTCACGCAAATTTATGAGAGTATGGGATTACATTGTAAGGACACAAAACGGGACCCCGTGCCTGTTTTCCTTCTCACTGCAATTGGATTTCAATAGGGAAATAGCCACATTACTGCAATTAGCCTAATTGCATGGTCTAAATCCTGCTTTGACTATAAGAGGCGTAGAAGTGGGTTTGCAGTGTGGTGGTGTAACTTGATGAATGAACGGCCTAGCTGGTGAAACACATACTTTCAACACACTTACATGCCCTGATAATTCACAGCAGTGTCGGACAGTGCGTTGCAAGGACAGAAAACAGACCCCTGGCAAACCAGCAAACCAGTAGATATCATTCTTGTCCAGGTCTCAAAGGGCCCATTTATGTAATGGAAAACCAAATTATATTATATTAGAATATACAAACCAGATTCCAAAAAAGTTGGGACACTAAACTAATTGTGAATAAAAACTGAATGCAATATTGTGGAGATGGCAAATGTCAATACTTTATTTGTAATATAATATAGATGACAAATCAAAAGTTTAATCTGAGTAAATGTAACATTTTAAAGGAGAAATATGTTGATTCAAAATTTCACAGTGTCAACAAATC